>BMAO01032035.1:0-96684 GCA_019973975.1 Trichonephila clavata | reverse complement strand
AATTTTTTTCAAAGTATTGTGAATTTGGTATGGCATTTAATGTATCTTATTTACTTTTTTTATTGTATAAGTTTAATGTCAGTTTTCTTACGTGTTGAACCTTGGAGATTTCGAGGAGAGTGTGTATGTTAAACCGTGAAATTTGATATATTTTCTCTTATTTTCATCTGTAACTTTCTCCCCATCGCGAGTGGGGTCAGAATACAGTCATTTCTCCCATCCTCAGGATTTCCGGTGTCAGCTAACTTGGACAGAGGCAATTAGAATTTTTGGAAGATATCTAGTAGGGTTTAAGCCCCAGGATCCTGGAATTCCGAAAACCCGGGATACCGATGTTTTTTCCAATCCCGGGATTAAAATAACTAATTCCAGGAATTAATTTTTGTCTGAATTATGTTTAAAATTTTTTTCTCATAAAAATTTTCTAAGAATTTAATTTTCCAAAAATTTATATTTTGTTTATGAAATATGTCAGCAGAATTTTTGAGCGCAATTGTAAGTGCTATAGGTAAAAAAAAATATGCACAGCTTTCACATTTCTCGTATGGGAGAACATCGCACAGATCTCAGTGCTCATTGCAATGCTTACACAATAATATACGCAACATCTCAAGAATAGATTTTGTCACAGTTTCTTCTTCAATTAAATGCCGTTAATTGTAGGGGACTTGCTTGGAAGACTTGAGACACTTCAAATCCCATTGCTTTACTAACAGCTTATGCAACTGGATCTTCAATTTCAAATGAGTTAACTCTTGAAATTGATTCACATACTGTTTGAATAACTGGATCAATTTACATGCACGTCTGACATAGGTTGCCGACCCCTGCTATAAACCATGGTTCCTTCTCCAACGCTATAGATTGCTCCTCCATTTTCAGGTAGCACAGGAAAAACCCAATTTTTTGTTGAACAAGTTTAAGTAAAAGTGAGTATTTTGACATTTCCGAACAAACAGCAATGTACAACTAACAGATTCTGAGCCTGAGACACGCATTAAAAGTTTTATTTCTTGCCAATTGACAATACTCGAAACGAATATGAGATGTATTTCATACTTTACCCGTTTCTCACTAGGCATTCTTTATAATGCCTAGGCAATGTGTGAAATTGGAATCATTTCATACATTGCCGTCTAGATTTAGGCATTCTATACAATGCCTAGGCATTGTATAGAATGCCGGATTTCATACTTTGCCGGTAACATATATATAAAAACCATTAAGTGTAGCAGAAGAACTAAATAAAGTTATCAAAAAAGTATCTGCAACAATGCAGTCTGTGGTGGTGGGGTCCTAACTGGGACCCCACTCACTCCGCCGGCGCGTCTCTAAGTGTGGTTGGAAACACAGCGTCACCAACAAACGCCATAATAACAAATATATTTATTCAAGTTCTGATCAAACACTTAAACAATTACAAGTTTAACTATAAGAAGAAACCTAGGAGTGATCTCTAGAACGTCGATTAATCCTAATACTCAATTCTAAGTAAACCCGACTACCAGAAATGGACAAGGAGAACAATCACTAATGAACCTCAGGCCGATACTGAATCCACTATCTTAAATCTTCAATCTAATAATTTAATCTCAGAATTTACACCTTTTAAACGCGCGCTAAGTTCGTGAAGTAATTCTCCAACGTTCAACTTACTTGACAGCTTCGCGGCTCCTTCTCCTCTCTACATCTACAAAACCTATAGACTTTATATAGTCAAACTAATTAACATATATCTATCTCGTGTTTTTACTGAAAGGCTGTGAATTATTATAAATGCTAGCCCCAAAGTTTTCCAAGAGGATTAGTTAGAATATCTCGGGAATAGCCCCCTCACAGCCCCCTCCAAGAAAAAAGCGGGATTTATAAAAGGGTCTTAATGGCCCGATATAAATTACGTTGAAAAATTTTAGTCTTAAACTAACTAGAAATCTTAAACTTGAGTTTAGCATTAACTTTTACATAACAATATGCTAAAAACACTCAAAACTACTAGCTCAATAATTTTTATCACTCCCAAGTTTTCTGCTTTTTCACTCATTATATAAGGTGTACCCCATTTGGGCGAGGACCAAGGAAAAACCTCCACTGGAGGGAAAATCTCGGCCGTACACAACCCATAAAACTTAAATATTTTAAACATATCTTGACTTTACATCTACTTGCTCTTCAACACAAAATATTCAAAACATCAGGGTCAGCCACCCTGAAATGAGAACTGGATCAGTGGACGTACAACAAGATTCTTTGAACACTGTATACATACACAAACAACATTGAATTCACAAATATTTAAATTGTCAATTACTTTACAAATTTCATCTGGTTTAAGAAAAACTCCCATTCCAATCGCGCAGCACTATTAGTGTTATGGTTAATTTCTTATCTACGCCGCGACCAAATCCAGATATATACTAATATACACATCAATATGCCGATACATACACAATTATATACAATTTTCAAAACATTTGTCGTGCCCCAGTCCTATCTTGGACTGGGTTCACATTGCCCGGCGTGCCTATAAGTGTGGAAGGAAACATATCATCACCAACGAAAGCCATAATTACAAATATTTATTGATAACATACAAATAACAAATAAAAGTTCAAACTACAAGTGGAAACCTTGGAGTGATTATCCAATACCTAGACTAATCCTAATACTCAAATCTTATACTCAAATTTAACCTTCAAATCTAATATTCCCGTCTAAGTAATCTCAGCTATCAGAATTGACAAGGAGACGAACTCTTACTAACGTCAGGTCGGTACTAAATCTAATCCTTTTGATTCCTTTAATGATTAACAATACCAAATACTATCTAATACGCGCTAAGCCAAGGCTTTCTAAATAAGAAGGCTTCGCCAGTCAGAGAGCTAGCTCATGTCACATGTCCAAAGGAGGGAACGATATTTTGTTTTGGCGGGACCCACGATTCCTCCTTACGCTTCCATCTTGTATGGTGACAAAGTTAATATCTGTTCCGAAGTGTGTTTTTTCAGGATAACTTTACTGTTTTTTCAGGAAGTTCAGGATAACTGTACCATTCAGGATTACTCCTTTATATACCATAAAGAAAGGTACGATATTTATATTATTGTGTAACTTTACTGTTGTGTTATTATTGAATTTGTTCTTTTCTTCGTGAGGACATGGTATCATAAATTGATGCTTATGTGCGAACATCCATAATTATTTTTAAATTAAGATATTTTGTTTTATATGAGAAGTTAGAGTTTAATGTTATATTTTTTTATTCTGTCAAATCTTAGTTATTTTAAAACTTTTTTCATAACTTAACCTAAAGCTGGACACATTTTATAAAAAATGCCTCGTTATTGTTGTGTACCAAATTGTACCTCTAATAAACCAGGGCAGCCCTACGTTTCAGTGTTTCGCTTCCCAAAAGATGAACAGTTGTTACAAACTTGGAAAAAGAAAATTCCAAGGGGTTTTATAAACACTAACAATAGTGTAGTGTGCATTAAACATTTCCCTGAATCTTTCATTGTAAGAAAAGATAAAATTACAGACAAGACTGGTACTGTTATTGAAATACCTAGAGTGTATCCAAAATTATCAGATAATGCATATCCTTGCATTTTCCCTGGTTGTCCATCCTATTTGAATGAAACAATTAAAGAACGCTCAGTGACAATTCAACGAAAGGAAAAAATGAAACAATTAGACAAACAACTGTTGACTAATTTTATTAAGAAAGACGAAATTACCAGTTTTGAATATTTAAAAGAAAATCTGTTAATGCGAGAAAATCCTATATCTGATTTCTTATCTAAAAATAATGTTCTAAAACATGATTGTGAAAGTTGCATAACATTTCTTTTTATTAATTGTGAAAATTGTCCTTCTATTTTAAAATCCCTGAAAATAAATACAGATCTCTCTATAGTTATATTTAATAATAATCGTCAATTAAATATACCTTCTATTGGAAAAATTCTTAATAATCCTCCTAAATTAACATATTTCAGTGAATTGCTAAATATTCTTAATACAGTAAATGTCTTTGAGGAAATCTGTTCTATTAATTCTATTCCTGATCATGTTATGGCTATTCAATCTTGGGAGAAGTACATTGAAAATTGTAATGCTGAAAATTTTGAGGCGGCAAATTTTATTTTAGAGCAAATGAAATTATTAAATACAAATAAACATGGCCGTAAGTATAGCAGTAATTTAATGGTTTTTTCTTTCTGCATGTACATTAAATCTACTGCATGCTATTCCTATGTAAGGGATAAGGGGAATATAATTCTTCCAAGTTTGAGACAGTTACAGAGAGTTGCATCTGGATTAAATGTTACTCCAGGTTTGTCAACTTTGGCGAATGAAAATTATCTACGAGGTAGATGTAAAGAGCTCAAAGACCACGAGAAACACGTAATATTACAAATTGATGAAATTTTCATCAAATCAGCGATTACATATAAGTGTAATAAAATTGTAGGACTTACAGAGAAAGGAGATGCAGCTACTACAATTCAATGTTTTTTATACTCTTCTTTATTGAGTAAAAATAAAGAAATAGTATCATTGAACCCTGTAAAGAACATGAATGCTGAAGATTTGCATTCTATGACTTTAGAAGTTTTGTCACTAATGGAAAAGGTAGGTTTTTCAGTTGTTTGTATTATAAGTGATAATAACAGAGTAAATAGAAATTGTTTTTCTAAATTGTGTAATGGTACCATAAAGAGTGTTATTCAGAACCCAGATAATAATACAAAAAAATTGCATCTTATTTTTGATTCAGTACATCTTATCAAATCTATACGAAATAATTGGTTGAATCAGAAAGATGCTGATTATTCTTTAATGTATCCTGATCCTTCAGAATTTTCTCAAATCCGAAAAGCATCTTTTTCATCATTATTTAAAATTTATAACGAAGAAATGAACAATATTGTTAAATTAGCTCCAAAATTATGTTTAAAAGCTTTGAAACCAACAAATTTTGAAAAACAAAATGTTAAATTAGTTTTAAAAGTTTTTGAAGAAAGCAATGTGACTGCACTTAATATATTACAAGATAAATTATAGGCTACCCAGAAATGTTTAGGGACACTGCAATATTCATCAAACATATTTTATATTTCTGGCAAATAATGAATATTAAAAATCCAACTAAGGGTCAAAATCTTAGATTGAAAAACAGTGTTCCTTTTTCGTCAATAGATGATGATAGATTCACTTTTTTTTCAAAATTTTTCAGTGGCTGGACTGCTGTAAAAATTTAAAACAAAATAAACGAGAAGGTTGTTTCAGCGAGGAAACATTTTTTTGCTTTGAGACATACAGTAAATACCATTCCAGAACTAATAAAGTATCTTTTGATGGAGCAGAATTTCAAATATGTTTTAACTGGAAAGTTCCAAACTGATAATTTAGAAGCTAGATTTGGGCAATACAGACAAATGTCCGGATCAAATTATCATGTTACTGTGCAAGAAATTTTGCAAGCTGAAAAGAAGTTGCGCTTTAAAAGTGTGTTAACTTTGCACTCGGATAAATATGGTACTATTTCACTAAAAAATTTAATTTCTAATCATTCAGGTGAGATATTTAATGTTAAAGTAGATATTAAGGATTTCAAAGAAATATTAAACACTACAAATAAATCAGATGATATTTCAATAGAGGAGTATCAAGTTTTAATGTACATAGCGGGTTATTGCGTGCACAATATAAAATTCGAATGCTCCGATTGCAAATATACATTTGTTTTAGACAAACAGATTAATTTCGACTCAGAAACTGTCGAAGAGACAAAATATTTGAGACTTCTGGAGAGAGGAGGTTTAAAAATGCCCACAGATATTGTTATGAAAGTCATTTCAACGCAATATTTCATTTTTAATTTGCTAATATCGAAAACATTTGAATCAATGTTTCTTAAAGTTGATTGCCAGTTATCTTGCTTTACAAGCATAACACAAGCATATCTGGAATTACACGAGTTGTGGAATGTCTTGCATTCGTTTCATTCACCTTGTGTGAATTGTAACATACCTGCATTTTCATATTTTAAAAAAATATTCATTACATTCGGGAATATATGTTTAAATAATTATTCAAAAAAGCGCAGTGAAGAAATTTTAACTGTCAAGGATAACCAAAAAATAAAGAAATTTAAGGCCAATTAAATTATTTTATATTTTTCTGCTTTATTTAAATCTTCAATTATCGATTCGAATATTATTCATTGTGCATGCATATCCTAGTAATTAATTTTTTTTATACTTTATACATTTTATGAACATGTTTAATTGTTTACATTATTTGAAGAAAAATTCCATTTATTTACGTTATTTGTTTAAATTATTTTCATAAAGATTTTAGCATTCAAAGTATGTAAAATGTTATTTTTTTTAAATTTCAAAACTTTTGTTTGATTTTTAGTTGTTTTTACCGTAGCATATATTTAATTTTAATGCATAAAAATAATGTAATTAATAGTTTAAATAATATCATCACAATTGCAAAAGATTCCAAATTTGAACCTTATCAGTATGTTGCCTCATTAATGATATATTCCATGAAAAGGTTTTTTCCCCAAGATTTATAGGTAAGTGTATTTACTAGTGTATATATATATTTTTAGTGTATAATCTAAAATCTATATTTGCTATATAATTACTATGATGTCTTAAACTGTTTGCGTCATTTCTATATTTGTATATATTTTTGCATACAGTTTTTTATATAATAATATGCCTCTAATACTTTACTTTTCATATTTTCTTTGCAAGTAAATGTTTCTTTTTTATATTTTAATTCATTGAAATTATTTTATATTTTTGAATATTGAATGAATGAATTATTTTAATTAATATATATTTTTAACATATAATCCAGAATCTCTATTTTTGCGTTATACTTACTGTGGTGTCTAAAACTGTTTGTCATTTCTATATTTGTAAATATTTTTGCATGCATTTTTTCATAATATGCCTCTAATGGTTTTTTACTTTTCATATTTTCTTTACAAGTAAATGTTTCTTTTTATGTATTATTTGATTGAAATTATTTTCTTTGCAAGTAAAGTTTTTTTTTATTTTATCTGGTAGAAATTATTTTACATTGAGTCAGTTTTTTTTCCTTAGATTTTTCTTCTACTGTTATGAGCCTTTCACGAGTGATATTTGTCCCTTTTCCGGGTAAATATTAGACATCATTCTAGCGTTTTAATATATAACTTTCATCGGAAAATATTCCAAGTGAGAACTAAAAAAATCAATAAAATGTGGAAATATTAGTCTATGACCTGAAAAGAAATAAATGTCATGAGCTTTATATTCCTCACAAAGCGAGTGCGCTTATAAAAGACTTCCCTCCTTTCGTGACGTCATATAATGACTGTCACAGCCTGATGTCTTCAAGATAGCCTTGGCTAAGCTCGCTGAAGAGATCCGTAGACGGTACTTACATTTAATTTGGCAATTCCTTCTCCTTCTTACTAAATCTAGACTTTATATAGTCGAATTCATTAGCATATCACTATCTCGTGTTTTTCCCGAGTACGCTGTGAAATAGAATAATTGCTGGCCCCAAAGTTACCCAAGAGGATCAATGGAAGATTAACGCGGATAGACCCGTCACAGCCCCCCTCAAGAAAAAAAACGGGATTTATAAAAGGGTCTCAATGGCCCGATATAAATTACGTTGAAAATTTTAAGTCTTTACTTATCTAGACATCTTACATTTTAGTTTAGCAATAACTTTTATAGAACAATACGCTAAAGAAACACTCAAAACTACTAGCTCAAAATTTAATCACTCCCAGGTTTTAACTTTAACATTCATTATATAAGGTGTACCCCATTTGGGCGAGGACCAAAGAAAAACCTCCCACTGGAGGGAAAAACCCGGCCGTACACAACCCGTAATCTTAGATATTGTAAAGACACCTCCTGGGTTGTATAATTTTTATCTTAAACATCAAATTTTAAAAAAATCAGGGTCAGCCACCCTGAAATGAGAACTGGATCAGTGGACGTACAAAAAAATTTTTGAACACTTTATACACACAACATTGAATCCACACATACTTAAATTGTCAAATACTTTACAAATTTTATCTGGTTTCTAAAAATAAAACTCCCATTCAAATCGCGTAGCGCTGTTAGTGTTATGGTTAAATTCCTTTCTCTACGCCGCGAGTCCAAAAAACCAGATATATACAAATATACAATTCAACATGTTTATATATACACAATTATATACAATTTTCAAAATATTCAATATAAACAAACAATACAATGAATTCTCGCACATTTAGCCAACCCTTTAAGGTAAACAAATGTAAACATACCATATGCTTTCCACAATTTAGAATATATTTAAATATACAAAAGGTTTTTTCACTCAACGTAGTGAGACTTTTGCATTAGACAACATTATTAACAAAACGAGACTTGCTTCTTGCAAAAATTCAACCGACTGCCTGTCAGTAAAAATATAAATGAAACAATACAACCTTTCTAATATCTTGCACCTCTTCTTTCTTTAATGTCTCCTATCCGCACCTCCAATGACGTGGACCTTCTGCTGGGTTGACTCCCTCATGGCTCCTGGCAGTCTGGTCTATAGTCTCGGCGACTCCTCAAGTTGTAGTTGTGACCTCGTCCTTCTTGATCTCTTCTAGATGGGGTGAATATTTCATGGCCTGCCAATGATCCTATTGGTGATCGTGATCTGGCTTTCCCATAGATTTCTCCGCCGTCCTTGGAACTGCTGAGGTTGGACCTTTTCTGTTGGCGATCCCTTTCTGGAACTAGTCTACTTTTGATCTATATTTACCTGATCTATATTGACTGTAGCCCTACACGGCGGGTATTTAGTGATAATGGGCTCGAACTCGTGACATGCCAGCCACGATCCGATACCTAGAGGACTCGGCTACCGCGGTCACAAAGCGATGTACGTTAAATCTGTCGAGAGCTCAAACGTCCTCCCGTTGGTGGGGTAGGAGACGGGATGTCATCTCAGGTGTTGTCCTCGTCATTTGACCATGGTTCAAAATTACGAGGTCCGTCGCCAAAAGCCCTTGAGTAACTGATCAGTGCGACATTAATATTCACTCACTCCTTTTACGAAATAAAAAAATGATAAAGATGAATTAATAAGAAATGAAAATAATAATTTATTTTACCAGTATTATAAAAACTTTTTTTAAAATAAACGAGAACCTGTGATTTTTTTTCTATCCGACAGTATCTTGTTGAATTTTCCCCTCCGATGAATTTTTCCGACTTCGATTCTAAGCTGCACCCAATTTTTAGTAGCATAAGTATCGGGGGGGGGGGGGGGAGTGCGGCTTAGATTCGAATAAATATGGCAATATCGTGATTTAAGTTTTTTTTCTATTAAAAATTACTGTCTGGCATTTTCTATCATTGAATATTTTCAACAACCTGATGTTCTTGAAAAAATTTTTAATATAATAGTCGCTGTGTGATTTCTTTGCTGAATACATTTTAAACATATCAAATTTAGAATTAAAGTTAATTCAAAATATATATCCATTTTACAGTTAAATATATCATAAAATTTTTAAGTAGTAAATTTTTTATAACTTATTTATGAAAAAAAGAGAAATATGTGAGGCATATTACCGTATGAACAGATATTGGCTGCTCATAGGTGTTTTTCTTTTAGTACTATAGTTAAGATATATATTTTTATTACTAGTTTATTTTTAAATTAGAAAATAAAGCATTCACAAAAAGATAACCTGTTGAATAAACTTCTAAGAACACTAATTTAAAAAAAAATTAAATCTTAAAGTTATAGTGCGTAAACATCCTATGATAGGCAGTATTCAAGTCTTTGAACAATGCAGAAAGGAAATATATGTCTAGTTGAAAAGAGAGGGGTTTGCTGATCAAAGATAGCCTTTGACCCCAGATTGGACATTATCCCTCAGTATGAAGGAAAGGTTATACGTGGTCAGAGCGGGCGACAGTTTGAGAAACACTGTCTGCCCTGGGAAGCTGGGTTGGAAGAGTGGATATTCTTGTACCTATTGCGTTGTTTCCCTAATCAGTCACATGTCATCTGTTGTAAACAGTTTCGACCCTTCATTATACTGTTATTTACTATTAATTTTTAAATATTTCTCTGAAAGTTCTTATTTTTATTACACTTCGCTATATTTAAAACGCTTTCGCACTATAATATCTTAACAATTTAATATAAATAAAAAATGTATTTATTCTTGTAATTCGATAATCGTGAAAAAACAGAAAACTTCCGTAAAAAGAAGAAAAGAAAAAAACGTTAGCACACGCGTGAAAGATATTTGCCATTTAAAATACCGTTTTAAATTATATTTGTGATTTTGAAAGGCATTTATTTACTTATTTATTTGCACCCTTTATCTGTTCTAAGAGGGAGGATGTGTCCGATCTCTAGGAGGTGATGGCTCTAGCCACGAAATATTATGTATCCGCTCTAACCACGTCCTCTTTACCTCACACCACCGAAGAAGGAAATGGTATGAAGAGACAGTAGATGTTATTTTTAACAATCATTGAAACAAATTAAGAAAATTTATTATTTAGCTGAATTAATAAGAAACGAACAATTATTTTATTTTTTACCAGTATTAAAAACTTTTAAAAATAAACGAAAACCTATATCTTTTCTATCCGATAGTATCGTGTTCAATTTTTCTATCCGATGAATTTTTCCGTCTTCGATTCTTTTCCGTCTTACAACCAATTTTTAGTAGCATTAACATCGGAATAAAAAGGTGCGTCTTAGATTCGAATAAATATGGCAATATCGCGATTTTAAAGTCGCTGTATCTTTAAATTTACTTTTTTTTCTATTCAAAATTACTGTCTGCAGTGCCTGTTTAGGCTCATTTCGATACCTGGGAGCAGAAGATCCACAGGTACTCTTGACTCTAGAGAAGCGAAATTTACAACTAGAAAACCTGTTTAAGTCCAGCCTATCCGGGCCCTTCCCGGCCCAGGTCGCCCACCCCAAGTGCCCAATGGATAAACCGACACTGACTGGTATTTTTTATCATTGAACATTTTCAATTCCCTGGTCAAGTCTGACTAAATTTTTAATATAATAGAAGCTGCGGTTTCTTTGCGCAATACATTTTACACACATCAAAGTCAGAATTAAAGTTAATTCGGAATATATCCATTTTAGTAAAATATGTAATAAAATTTTAAGTAGTAAAATTTTTATAAAATTTTTTTAGTACTATGGTTAAAATATTGATTCGGTCTGTTTTTTTTTAAATTAGAAAATAAAGTATTCACAAAATGATAATCCACTGAATAAATTTTAAAAACACTTACTTTAAAAAAAATTAATTTTCTAAATATGTAAACGGTGTTTTTATTAGTTCACGACAAACATTGGTGCAAAGTATCTAGGAAAGAAGAGAAAGGTAAAAAAAAAAGTTCGGGGGGAGGTAGAAACTTTTATTGCTCAGTAATAAAACAGCAAAGAGTGGAAGAAACTGCAAAGTGTGAGGGAGGAAGGGAGTCCCCGCTTTTGGTGATACTTGAAAAGTCTTTTGATGGGGTTTTGCGTAGGACAGGGGTGGCCAACCCAAATGACCACTTCGGAAAAACATTACAATTCCGCGGGTCACATATAAAAATATATATCTCTATGATAGATTTGGATTCATTACAAGCATTTATTGGAGTAAAAATTTAAAACAGAACGAATTATTATTGTTTTCATTATTTTTATATGTATACAAACATAGATAATATAATAATGAAAATGCAATGAATCAAATAATATGATTTAAATTTATTTGATTAGTGAGATATTTGTTTCTCAACTCTTTCACTGAGTTTTTGCAAATAGATTTCAATGCATTTATTTATACATCGTATTTGGCGTTGCAGGTTTTTGTCCGATAAGTTTGAGCACAATTTCCTGTTTGATTACTTTCATTTTCAAGGGAAACAAGCAATATAAAAAAATTTAAGTCAATTTCTACTTTGTATGAATCAGTAGAAAGTATTTTATTAACGATTGAAAATTTTAACAAGATATATATAGATATATGTATAGGGAGAGAGTGAACTAATAGTAAGAATTGAAAAAAAAAGCATGATTTGTCTGAATTGTTGTAACAATGCACACCCGGTTCGCCTAGTTTGGCTGAAAAACTGGTTTTCGACGCCAACTTTTGTCATTGTTTTAGCAGTTACATTGTTACAATAATGGAGACGAATCTAAGTTGGTGTCGAAAACCGGTAATTAATTTAATTAATTAATTGCTAATTAATGAATAAATATTTGAAAAAACTGTATGAACATCAAGTGCCATCCACTACATAAAATAATACTATTATTTTGTTGCCAAATATGGGTAAAAATTAAATAATCGTATGTTTATCCAACGGTATAAATGTTAAATTTAAGTTATTGTATACTAAAATCAATAACTGTATGTGATTTAAAAAGTGTATTTTAATCTATATGTATACGCAACATAAAATATATCATGTCTATTATGATACGCTTTTATCAACGTTGATATATTTCAGAATTTGTACTGAGAATACCGGGGAAATGTACTTTCTTTACTTAAAAATTGTTAAATATTTTTCAGTTACACATATTATTGATACTGCTATTTATAATAAAAAGTAATGTAATGAGGCTATTATTTGCGTATTTTGTTTAAATATATTTAATTATATTTTGTAGATAAGAATTTGTCTAAGAAGAAAATTGAGACAATTCTTTGTTGATTTTCTATGTGGACTCGAAATATTTTTCTATGAGGAAAGAGTTTTTACTTAGATAAGTGGAACCAAAAGCGGAGAGAAGAATGCATACAATTTTCTCTTCTGAAACAATTAAATCTCTCCAGAAATGACGTTCAATAATTTACAAAATAGCTGTAAATTTATCTTTCCGATTTTTTCGACATTTCATAATTGTCCATAATTTTGGAGATCTATTTCAAATAAGATCCATTACAAATTTATCAACTTCCATCCTCTCAAAAACTGACACATTTGTTGAGTAGTGCAAAGTGCCACTGAGAATTGTGCCGCGTGTGAAATAGGTTGCCAACCCCTTTTCTATCACATGAAAGTAAAATTGTATCATATTGTTTGTTCATTTAATACAGCAGATAAAAACGTGAAATTAAATTTTTCACTGCTTTAAATCCACCTATTCTTCGTTTGAAAATCATTTATTCAAAAAAATTAAACAGTATCGTTCTCTACATCATTTATCTAGAGCATTGATCTTCAAACTGGGTTCCAGAGAACCTTGGGATTCCACGAGTCACAATAAAAAAATTGGAAAAAAAAACTATAAATGTGTATACAAAACGGATTCAAGTTCTCATGAAATTCGTATAACCCCAGTTATCTAAAGATGATCTCATACATTAAAATTAAAAATTTTATTTATGCATAACTTAACTTTGTTGTAAAAAGCTTTTTAAACTTTTATTGTATTATAATAAACTAGCTGTTACCCGCCCGCTTCGCTGGGAATTTCATGATGTTTTATAAATTTTTACTGCTTATATATATGTATAAATTATTGATATCTAAGTCCTGCATTAAGAATTCGATTGTATTGAAAAATATACTTATACCTGTAACTGTCGCCTGTTGATAAAAAAAGGGGGGGGGCAGAACTCATCTAATTTGTGTTTTCTAAAAATCTCTAAAATTGAAGCATAGAATGATGTTTGCTCTTTCGTAACCCAAAAACCAAGTGGATTCCCGCAAAACCAATTTTCGGTGGATCTCTACTCCGTAAATTGAACATGCAAGCCAAATTTAAAGTCCAAATCTAACAGAAAAAAAAAACAAAAGTTTTACTATCAATATCCAAGTAATCCCGTTGAAAGCCGTTTTCCAAAATAACCGCTCTTAGAAGATTTCAATTCAACAAAAGAAAAATGCTCTAACCAAATTTCATTATTATAGTTCTTGTAGTTCGAAAAAAGGAATTTTTTTGTCTGTATTCCCAGTAACCCCCTGCACCTCCCAAAAGTTGATTTGCTTAAAATACATTCTTAGTGGATCCCTATTCAACAAAAGAAACATGCTTAACAAATTTTCAAGTATATGGGTCTAACAATTAAAAACAGGAATTTTTTTCTGTAACTCCTCTTGACCCCTCGCAACCCTCCTTGGGGGTCAATTTTCGTTTTACTCTTTGTTAGAGGAACTCTATTCCATGAAAGGAACATGCCTACCAATTTTCAAGCTGGATGATCAAATAGTTTAAAATGGAAATAATTATCAATTACGCCTCTTAATCTCCCGAAATTAAACTTAGTAGTTCATATTCGCGAAACCCATTTTGTAGCGGTTCTCTACTTTACGAAAGGAATCTGCTTATCAAATTTCAAGACTGTACGTCTAATAGTTTAAAAATGGGGATAATTATCTATAACGCCACTTGAGCCCCCGCAACGCCACTTCTGGGTCTGTTTTCACAAAACCAATTTTGTAGGGGAATTGCACACTATGAAAGGAATCTGCTTAGCAAAATTTGAAGACTGTGCGTCCAATAAATAAAAATGCAAAAAAAAATTATCAATAACGCCCCTTGAACCCCCGCAACGCGGCGTAGGGGTCGATTTTCACAAAACACATTTTGTAGTGTATCTCTATCCTATGAGAGGAATCTACTTACCAAATTTCAAACTGTGCGTCTAATAGTTTAAAAATAGAAATAATTATTTATATCTGCCCTTAACACCCCTTGGGGTCAATTTTTCCCAAACCTGTTTTGTAGCGGATATTTACTCCATGAAAGAAACATTCCTACCAATTTTCAAGCAGGGAGGTGAAGTAGTTTAAAAACGAAAATATTTATCTAGTACGCCACTAAATCCCCCGCAACGCCATTTAGAGGTCTGTTTTCACAAAACCTTCTTATAGCTGATCTCTACTCTATAAAAGAAATCTACTTATCAAATATAAAGACTGTGCGTCTAATAGTTTAAAAATGGAAATAATTATCTATAACGCCCCTTAAGTCCCGCAACGCCACTTGAGGGCAATTTTCACGAAACCCATTTTGTAGCGTATCTCTACCCTATGAGAGGAATCTACTTACTAAGTTTCAAGACTGCACGTCTAATAACTTAAAAATCGGAATTTCTAACGCCCCTTAAACCCCCGCCCCCGCAAACAATTGCTGCTAATTTGAAATTACAAACAGACACTTCAATTTTATTTATTTGTATAGATATAGATTGGGATTATAATAACTATTGTTTAAATGTGACTAAAAATGTAAATAAAAAAAAAAAAAGGATTAAAACTAACCGTAAAACTTATCAATTTTTTGTTTCTTGCATTGCTTTTTGCTTATGAAGCCTTGATTTATTATTTTTAAAAGTGCATCCGAAACAGCCGATGCTCTACTTAACTGAACAGTGAGATAACTATCATAAAAAAAATTATGGCACGTGTCAGCGTATTATCATGTGCGCGTACACTATTATGTCTCATGAAGAGCATCGGTCGCCAGTAACCAAAACAACGACTTCATTAGCTCAGCTTGGCGTTCAATTTGGCGTTCATCTTGGCATTCAGTTTCACGTTCACCCGTATAGTTTCCGTTCCCGTAAGAATACGGGAATAAAATATAGCCTATGTTACTCCCCGTTAATGTAGCTTTCCATTAGTGAAAGAATTTTTAAAATCGCACCAGCCGTTTCCGAGATTAGCCGGAACAAACAGACAGACAGACAGACAAAAATTTTAAAAATTGGTTTTTTTTATGAGTACCGTATATACTTTTAGTGCATTAAGTAAAAAGCTGCTAATTTGAAATTACAAACAGACACTTCAATTTTATTTATTTGTATATATATATATATATATATATATATATATATATATATATATATATATATATATATATATATATATATAAAATTTGAATAAGAAATAAACCCTTAAAAAGTACATTCTAAATTTTTAGCAAAACTTTATTATTGCTGGTATAAATAAATTCGTTTTTTTAACGAAGAATTCTCATAGAATCTTAAAAGTTAGATTGCTCCATAAGCTAAATTTCAATTATTTTTTCAAACCAAAAGGCTTTTGATAAGTGAATTAAGAAAAGAATTGTTCCATTTTTCCCTAATTCAACTACATAGGAATTTTCGAAAGCAGAATAAATTCTTCAAAAGTACAAATCCTTAGTAGTTCTTCTTAAGAATTATTTAAATCCTTATTCTATTTATTTGGTTCTTTATAAATCCAGAAATGACTTTTAAAAAAAAACACCATGATTTATGAATGCATGAAAATATCTTACAATTATTTTTATCTAATATTCTAGAATTTATTTCTAAAAAAAATTAGGATAAAGCAATATTTCATTTCAAACTCAAATAGATAAGATTCTTTTTCGTTTGCTTTTAAAAAAGAACCAAAAATACCATCTTGCTTAAGAAAAAAAAATGTCCCCCATTCTTTTTTACAAAAAATGAAAAATATTAAAACTCCAATGTAACTCATTCAATTGTGGAGTCAGTTATTTAGCTTTTGGTTTGAAAATACTCTTTAAGGCCCCGTTTACATGCGAACCCACAAATTGCCGGCAAATTAGAGTTGGAGAGAAAAGCCAGCTTTTTAACAGTATTTTTTTAGCCGGTTCACATAACAATCTGGTGATTGGTTGATAGATTCACGTGACTATTCAATGGTTACCATGAAAAAAACCCAAGAAAAGTTAACTATAGTAAACGTCATCGCAACCAAATCACCAAACGATAGAAACACCAAGGTACCATATTGTAATGTTATCGCCCATCTTGGCAAGTATAAACAACAACTTGGCTTGTAGCACTCCTATATTGAATAAGCACCGAAAATATCCCATTTCAAAACTTTTATTTGGGGAACTGTGTCCGAGTATATTCAATTTTTTTTCATTTTTGAATTCTCGGCATAAATTTTTTTATACACTTCCAAATCCTGGACGGTTCCATCATAGGTTTATTGTATTTCTTGATTTCCCCAGAGATGTTAGTAAAAACTCTTATTTCTACAATGGATCAACGTGCACAATCCATAACAGCAGCCACCTTTGAGTAAATGAATCTCATTTTCAATGCATCATGGGAAAATTTGAAACTAATTATTATTTGTGTGTTTGTCTACTGTACAAAGTTACAAATCTTTATTGTTGGAAAATATTGTTTTTAAGATCTACTGTTACGCCACCTATGAATTAAATATGTAGGTAATTAAAGTAGATAATACTTGAAAATATATGAATATTTTCTATATATTCTTCAATTATAGGAAACTATTAAATTTAATCCTTACTATTTTGAATTTCACTAAACAGATATCTAACAAAAAACTAACCGATTATTTTTTTATCTATAAAATATTTAATAAGAATTTTATAATTTCTTAAAAATTTTTTTAAACTTTTTACTTTTTCTGTGAATTTGTATATATATATAGGTAAAAAATTACATTGATATCTACTCTTAATCCGCATCTCCTTTATTTATAACACCTAATTTATAAATCCTAATACCGTATTTTGAAACGCGTCTCAATTTATTTTTTTCTAAAGCGTTAAAAAACGTTATGTTGATATATTGCTGATTCTTTAGACCATACTTGTCTAAAGTGCGGCCCACGGGCCACATGCGGACCAAAGGATTTTAAAATGGGGCCCGAACGTAAATTATAAAAATATTTTAATTTACACATTTTTATTAAAAAAAAATAAATGTAGGCACAAAATATGCAAAATATGCTGCAATAATTTTCGATTTAATTGAAAAGTTTGAAAGAAATTTCAAGATTTTCAAAAAAAAAAAACGAAGAGTATTTCAATATATTCTCTACCCCGTTTTCTCTACAAATAAATAAATTACCTTCAAATCTTCAAATGGAATGCATTGAATTGCAAAGTGACATGAAACTGAAAGAAAAATTTGGGAATGTTTCTATACTGGAGTTTTATAAAGATTACCTACACCGCGATAAATATCCTCATTTTCACAATCATGCTTTATTGTCTTCAGCTTTTGGCAGTACTTATAATTGCGAACAATTATTTTCCAAGAATGAAGCATACAAAAAACAAAAGTAGGACAAAGATCACTGACAAACATCTTGAAAATGCATAAAGAATTGCAACTTCGTCTATTGAACCCGATATCGATTTGCTTGTGTTCAACACAAACGCAAATTCATTCATCTCATTAACTAGATTTTTTCCATCTTTATAATATCCAAACTTAATGAAACGAAACTTTTACAAATTTAAAATAAATGTGTACCTATTCATGTCTAATTCAAATTAAAAAATATAATAAAAATAAGTCAATTTATTATAATAAAACTACATAGAGTTAATTTTTAGTTCAATTTGTTAAAAAAAAATATTGTATGTGCGGTCCAGAAAAAAAAATTATTTTTGCTATGCAGCCCATAAGCGTTCATAGTTTAGACACGTATGCTTTAGACCTTGAATTTTGACAGATTTATTGGAGATTCCAAGAAATGCGAGACCATTAATTGTATTCATGTGCCTTACTAAAACGGGATTAATATTCTCTAAACAATGATGTCATTTCTATAAATAACTAGTTATTCCCTTTGCCTAAACACGAGACTGTATTTTTTATAATGAGTTTTTCCCTGTTCTTCCTCGTACATAAAAATTTATATTTGAATAATTCCCTCTCTGTATTTTGGCACTGTTCGAGAAACATGCTCGAATAAATGATGTGATCATGAACAAGCCTTTTTAATATTTCGGCCAAGACCCCTTAATCACCTCAAATTAAAATGTAAATTTTTCAAGGACAAATATATTGCATCTATATATACTTATATAACCAATTTCGTACTAGAATTTCACATTCTAATAAGAAAATACAACATTAAAAAAGAATTTAAATATGGAGAATCTCCCATAGTAAATTGTAATTAGATTTTCAGTTTTATTCCGAAACATTTCTTTTCAGTTTCTTTGAGCCAGAAATATATCTTTCTTTCCACTAAAATTCAGTATTAACTCAACGCAAAAGTTAGAAGGAAAAAATATATGTAAAGAAAATACACTTTACCGAAAAGCAAACTTTTCCAACGGCTTTTAATACAAAACAAGCAGAAAAAAAATCTTATCAATTAATTTCAGAAGTATTTTATTTGCTAGTACCAAATGTTTTCGAGTAACTAGTCTAAATAAGCCTTAGATACAACTCCTATTTTTTACTACAGATTTTTCGCTGTAAAAAAGGAAAAGAAAAAAAAAGTTTATTATTTTCTCTTTCAAGTAAACTACTACAAAAAAAAGAGGGGAAAAACTTGAAAAAAAAAACCAGCTTATTTTTCCCCCCAAACACAAGAACATTGAGTTCTACTGATGAGGAAATGTTTCTTCTTCTAACAACGACCAATATGAAGAAGTCTTTAAACAGTTAATCAAGAAAGAAACGAAGCCCATTTTGTTTAGTGGCAACACAAAAGCAGGTGCAAATGGGAACCAGAAAGGAAATAAAGGGAGAATTGGGGATGTTCTTTTTCACCGCCTGAAAGGAAACACCCTTCCAATCGAACACTTCCCTTCCCTTTGCTCTCGTGGGCACTTCACTGACCATGTGCTGCTAAATAGCCCAGAAACACGGGGAAATGATGTTAACGAACTGGTACAAGTAATTCATTCCGATGAAATATCGAACCCTAGATTTTATCTTGCCTGCCTACGGATGATGCATGCTAAAAAGACAGTTTTACAGAAAGCGTTAAAACAATGGGTAGAGTACATCGAGGAATCGAAATAGTATATAACTTTGGATACTAAAATATAAGAGTCATTAACTCTAGTAAGTGGATATTTCATGTTGACATCAATAAATATTACATATCAATTGCCTTAAGCCTCCATGTTATTTCCATTCCCCCTTTTCACTCGTAAAAATTATTGTAAATAAATATCAATATGCCCCTTTCACAATTAAAATTGTTTGATTACCAAAAATAATTACTAATTACGTATCATACTTTTTCTTTGTAAAAACAATACATTACTATAATGCTCTATGCTACTTTGGATTCCCCTACTAGTGTTTTACAAAGTTAATTACAAAAATTTACCTTTTTATACATACTTATTCATCAAGTTTTGGTAAAATTATTCGTACCTTTTGTAATGTGTATAAATTTTGAATTCGATTCAAGCAAAATTGCAATATTTTACAGGCTGTTTCATAATTCCTATTAATGTTAAAGTAGCAAAATGCCATTCTTTTAAAATTAACTTTTTAGTGGAATATTGACAGTAAATAATCCTTTTGCTGTGCTTTATTTCATTTAAAGCTTTGCAACATTAAGGGTTTTTCATTAGTTATACTGAATATAAAATATTATTAATTTTTCTCTTTATAAACGTGCAATATATAATTAAATTTAACGCCCCAGATATATATTAGTCGATACAATTAGAAATTACCGAAATAATCTAAAATGAATTACTTTTTAAGGGAAAAAATTTCTGCAATCATTAAGAATTTTTTTTTTAAATATACTTATTTACTCGTAAATATGATTTCTGTGTATTTCTTTTATAAACTACAGTGCTTTATTATCTGTGACATAAAAACATTTTTACATTACAGTGGAAACAAATTTTTGTGGAAACTCTTCTGCACTCGGATCTTTAAATTTAAATTATATTCTCTAAAAAAGAATTTTAAAAAAAATATTAAAATTTTATAAAAAATATTTTTTTTTATAAAAAATATTTTTATTTTATAAAGAAATATTAACTTTTTTTTTTTATTTTAAAGTTCATTTCCAAAAAAGTTAGAATTTTCTTCTATCGAATTTTTTTTTGTTTTTTTTGTTTTTTTATTTTTTTTTTCCCCTCCATTTTAGTAAAATTTTAAAAATTTCTAATGGGGCTGGGGTGCCATTTTTACCATTGCAGACCTGATACATTCTCCGGAAGCTGGTATGTCTTTTTAGTGTGGCACCCTATAGGTGAAGTACCAATCGCCGTAAGTAATTTTGACACCCAGTTTCTGGTGTCAAAATAACTTAGGAATTTCATTTTTTTTTTAGAAATTTAATCTTTAGTAAGATAAAGCATGTAATAACTTCATCGTTTTTATTCCTTTACATGTTTCTCGAATTTTCTTTTTTCTTAACCTCAATAAAAACTTCTTAGGAACTACATATTCCATCACAGTATAGATGTTTGAATTCAAGGCGTGCGCTTAAATTCTCCATCAGTTACTGCCACAAAACGTGGGTATTTTGAGATGCAAAAAAATTAATTGAATTTTTTTCCCCATTTGTATACTTGTTACATGTAACAAGAGTTTTTAATGAGCCTTGGTAATGCATTTTTGAAACAACAAGAGTTGCGAAAATCATCATGAAATAATAATGAGTTTTGAGCACTGAGCAACATTTAACACTCTTTTATAAACTTCAATCTTAACGGAATCTTCCAACTCAATTTTTGCCCACTTTAAAAGGTCAAATTAATTCGAAATATTTCTCACTTGTCAAGAACCGATGACAATGCAAAAATTTAATAATTTTGTTTCATTGTCCTGATCAGGATCATCAGGATTAACCACTTCCCATTTTCAAATCCCCTCCCGCATCTGGCGACTCATTCCAGATCTCATTTCCAGATTTGGCGACTAATTCCAGAATTGGCGATTAAAAGATTAAGTTACAACTTAGTTCGATTAACTATAATAGAGTGTTTCTCAGTTTTTTTAAACTATAATTTTTATTTAGTTGTATAGTCAGTGGAATTAATGGCATAGAGTTTTAAAAATGTCATATATTTTTCGCACACATATAGCCGCAACTTATATATATTGTAGTGATAAATACCTCAAGGGATAAAGTGACCTGATAGCCCATTGTGTCCTTAGCGTTGGTTTTATTGTTTTTTATCTTCCAGTCTTGATGCCATTTAAGACCCGTCGCGTAGAGGGTTTGACCATTAAATCTGACCTAGTTGAGTCCTAATTTTGGCATCATTAGTGAAATTTTAGATCATATATTGTCACTTTTGACCGGGCTCAAAATTGCGAGGTCCTTTGCCAGTACTCAACGTGTTTTTTCTGAGAGCGACTTTATATGCAGTAAATTAGTTCATAACAATGTAGAGCGGATATTCCTAAATGTGAAATGCAATTGCAATTAATTATTGTAAACAATATTGAAGAGAAACACATATAGCCGACACTATTAATAAACAATTTGTGTTACCCTCCATTTTTAATTTTATATTTCTGTTTCGATGCATTACTTGAGTCTATACATTTCCTGTAAAAATGTATGTTTATAGCAGAGTTCTATACTATACATCTTAAAGTCTATGACGTGAGTTTTGAGTAAAAATAAAACATTGGCAGAAACATCAAAAATAAAACTACTATGTCTGATGAATAACAGATAAACCAATTAGAAAGAAAAATAGTCACAGATTTTAAAGATTTTCATTTAGTTCAGTCTCCGATAGACTACAATAATCTCACGAGACGTTGATCAGAGTTCGAGGCTTTTATGCAAATCAGTGAGACTGTTATTTAAGAGCAATGAGATTTTATTGTCGAAAATCAATCCTTGAAGTACAGGATTCAGCAGCAAAATTCCCAGAATAGATATCTAAAGGACTTCACACCTTCAACAGCACTAAGACACAATTATCAGTGTCTAAAATACAAGTATGTGAAAGATTTTTCACAAGCAATCGCTCGTTCAACAGCCGAAGTAATCACTAATCGCTTCAACGGTCAAGGCAAGTCTACTAATATCTAGTCAAAACCAGACTGGCTCAGCTCGGCGAGTTTCTCCCCACTTATATTCCTCGCGGATATTTCGAGAAAGATCACCTAGGGACGTAGGTCATGAAATTAGTGGATTTTGCCACAAGTTTCCAAAAGAATCCAGGGGGTCCACAATTCGCCAAAAATGGTCACCAAGTCACCAAATTTACCGCAAAAATGATGCCAACTTGGCTCTATCGCTAATATTTCGCCAAGTTCTCATTGAACCTCCATTATGACGTAAGAGATGGTGTTGCTTGCGAATATTACAAAGTTTACATAAAATATATATAACATAGAGTAATATAAATGCATTATAAATCCAAATACAGATTATTTACCCTATTTTACACAAAATTTGTAACCGTATAAAAGATCACCCGAAGTTAGTAAATGTCCCTTGCTTTATTTTTATATTGTAAAAG
Organism: Trichonephila clavata; assembly: GCA_019973975.1. Lineage (NCBI taxonomy): Eukaryota > Metazoa > Arthropoda > Arachnida > Araneae > Nephilidae > Trichonephila > Trichonephila clavata. The sequence continues at coordinate 73,434 of BMAO01032035.1, read as the reverse complement.
AATTCATTAAATATTTTTTTTAAGATGTATTGCTATTAATGTGTTAAATTAGAAGTTATTACAAAGTAAAACCATTCAATAAATAATGCTAAATTATTTATTTAAAACTTTAAATAAATAACTTTATTTAAATTTATAAAGTATGATAAAGCCATTAAGATCCTTTTATCAATTATTTGAACTCTGATTACTTTTACTATACATTTATCATCAAATCATGAGTTTATTAATACGTTAAACAGGTCCCAATCAAATAAAACTAGTTACATAACATCCGATTAAACTACAGGAAGATGCTTACAGAAATTAATTACATTGACAACACACATGTCGTCGAATTGCCAAGAGCTCCTCAACAGCTTCAGCATTAGTGACCCAATCACTCCAAGTGAAATGTCGCATTAACCTAGAGATCATGGAATCACTCAGCGTGCTTTAACTTAAGAGAGTTTGTTAATATATACCATCATTCTGTCTGTGTGTTTGATCGATTAAGGAAGCAAATAGTAAGCATTTCAAATACCGGGAATGCGACACAAATTATATGGTACCTGCAGAATGCGTATCGAAGGAAACCTGTAGTAGAAACGCAATGAAATTGGGCTCTTTGATGTCTATAGATATGTATTAATTTTTGTATTTAATAATAAGAGTATTTTGAAGTCGAATTTCTTATTATTCTAAAACAGTAGTGTGTTCTAAGAAGGATTGAGACATTTTTTCCTTCTTTTTCAGAATTTCAAAACCTACTTAAGAGGAAAAGATGTTCTCTGGTATATAGATGAAGGAGAAAATAAAATAAAAAATTATAGTTTTTATGTTGAGTGCAGCTACAAGGTAAATGTAGTTTAGGCATTTGAACTTTTTTTTATGTAAATAGGCAAAGTAATTTTTGTTAACCCTCCGTTAGGTGCGTTTCAAAATGTTCCATCCATAGGCGCGCGACATCTGTCAGATGCATCACCTCATACTTACTTTTGAAGATGATTTAATCATTTTATTGGTGAGATTTGACATTAAAATAAATTTGACATACAATAATATTTGAAATAGAATCAAGAGAGATGAAAAATTGACAAAAAATTAATTGAGATGAATCAGGAATTGACAAAAAAAATCAAAAAGATAATGGTTAGTTATCACTAGGGTTTGCAATCCTGTGTCCTATTTTCAATCCCGGGATTTCGGGATTACATTATCCAAATCCCGGATCTCGGGATTGGTCCCGAATTAAGATTGGACTATTTATTAAAAATAATTACATATTAGCATAGTCGAAATTGCATAATAAAGCTGAAAATATAATTAGAAATTGGTTTATTATTATTTTAATGAAACAAATAAAAAAATTAATTCATAATAAAAACAAACAAAAAAATATATAGTACATAATGAAATTTTAACTAAAGCATTTCTTCATTTCTTGTGTTTCAGTAAATAAGCTTTTAAGAAGTCCAGCGTTTAATCGTTGAAGCGGCTTCTTATATTTGTTACAAATTCTCCTGCCGAAGAAAATGCACGTTCGGATTCTTTACTAGTAGGTGTTATCGTCATTAAAAAGGAGTATGTTCTTTTCAGGTAGTCACTACGTCTCTCTCCCTTTTAAAAAAAAGAAACATTTGTTTTTGAATTTTTGATGACAGTGTGTCTCAAATCTAATACACTGCATTGGTGCATTTACCTCTTTGATAACTTTATTTAGTTCTGCTACACTTAATAGTTTTTGTACATAAATTGATCCAGTTATTGGATCAGAATGTGAATCAAATTGAAGTGTTACCTCATTTGAAGTTGAAGATTCAGTTGCATGAGCTGTTAGTAATGGAACGGAATTTGAAGTGTCTCAAGTCCTTCAAGCAGGTCCACTATTATTGAACGGCATTTAATTGAAGAAGGAACGAATCTATATTCTTGAGATGTTGCTTATATTATTGTGTAAGTATTGCAATGAGCCACTTAGATCTGTGAGACGTTCTCCCATACGAGAAATGAGGGCTATCTATATTATCCATATCCATTTTTTTACATATAGCACACCCTTATAATTGCACAAGAAAAATCAAGACACATATTTCATAAACAAAATATAAATTTTAAAAAAATTAAATTCTTAGAAAATTTTTATGAAATTTTTTTTTTTTATAATTCAGACAAAAGTTAAATCCCGGGATTTCGGGATTAGAAGAAACACTGGGATCTCTCTCTCGGGGCTGCAAACCCAGTTTATCACTGTGTCACAACTGTTCACATTTTAAGATGCTTTGTTGCAGTCTTCACAAACCACCTTACATAGTTCAAAGGACATGGATATTTCCTATGTAATGCATTACAAAATTTTAATTAGATTTTCTTGATATGCTGTCAAGGGGGAACAGTATCTTCTTTTCCAAGTTTCTAGTGATGTTACTCTTGGTGTTTCGTCTTGAATGGAGCGTTGTGTATATCAGATATTTCTTCAATCCTGAGTCAAAATAAGTGAGGCATTTGAATGTTACATTCAAACCGTCTTCGCAGGTGCTCTTACAAAAGTTCGTGACGTAGTTTTCCTAGATATGTGCCCAAGGATCAGAGTAATTTTGATTCCCATATAGATATTTTGGAAGTTTATTCCAGATATATTGAGGATTGAATAAAATACAGTCAATGGCTAGGTTCGGGGCATCCCTCAGATGTATCTCAACTCCCAGTGAAAAAAAAAAACTATCAAACAGAAGTTACAAAATACTTGTTTCAAATTATTTTTTGTATAAAACTGAAAAATACACTATTTTACAAGAACAAAATCAAAATGAACGAAATAGTACAAAGTCAAAAACTGACACTGTTAGGCACGCTGCATCTATCAGATTCAATGGTCCCTGCCTCCCGAAATATGAAAAAATCGCCTTTATCCTTGAACTGAATCCTAAAGCGAGTGACGAAAGGCAGATAAAAGAAGGCGGGGTGTGTTCCAACCCACCGTGGACACAGTAACAAAACTATTTTCATTATGCAACGCGAGAGATTCGCGCGAAGGGTTAAAGAAGAAGAGAAATTTAGGTACTTTTCAGTATTTATTGCAATTAGGGGACACTAAAAAACATCAGGTACATTTAAAAACTCCTTTAACACTAAATTTTTTTAAAGAAATCCCTACTGTTGAAATGACAGCGTAGGATAAAACGGAAGATGGGGAAAAGCTCACAAATCGGACCGATTGGACGGTGCGGGGAGAAGGCTGGGGTTATGAAATGTTGCAATATAGAATGTACTATCCACTACTCGGTACTCACTTATCAATTATTATTCATTTCTGGTTATTTATGTTGTAGAGAAATAATTTTACTTTTTGTCTAAAATCATCGAATCAAAATTAGATCTTTTTCTGTGTTTTCGGAAATTTAACAACCTTTGTTGCAATATTTTATTTAAAATTTTTTCCCCCTCCTAACTTTCAAATCATAAAACATTTTTTTCGCACATACATAGTTTCCGCATAGTAATATTTTATTTCTCCGTAGAACCTCAATCCACCCTAATGTGTACCATATTGCCTACCAGTATTTTTACGGAAAAAATTTGGGTGTAAAAAATACAATAAACAGTTACCTATCACCACCAATAAAAAAAGATTAATTAAAATAGGAATATTTGTAAGTCATTTATAGTGGCTTGTGTGCAAATGAAAGTATTATTCTTCAGTGACTTCAACAGCTTCTTTTCTCGCTTTAAATACATTTATTTCTTACAGAATAATTTTGAATGCATTCAAAATGTTGCTTAAAATTCATGATAAAATATAAATTTTGGAAAATTTTTGATAATTATTAAAAATTTACTCAAATAAAATTTTGGAGGAGTATTGTTTTTCAGTAAAAGAAGTTCCGAAGCAAAGTTTAATCCTTTTGTTTCCTTTCTGTTATTTATGGGTTTGTCACAGACTCGTGGCCGTCATGAGTTCGAGTCTAGTGCCACTGAAGACCCGCCGTGGGGAGAAACTCAATCACGTTAAATTTGTCAAAACTCAAAGTTCTCCCTTTGGTATGGGCGACCTTAATAAACATTCAATCAATCTATTATTTAATTATTTAAAATATATGTTTGAATATAAGCAAAAAATTTTGCGATATTCTTAATCGTTTATAGAAGGCAAAAAGTTTAATAACACAAAAAAATATGAAATATTTTTAAGTAAAAATTTTTGTATTATTATTCATATAATTACCTTACATCAAATAACTTAGCTTTAATTATAGTTATTCAGTCTCAATTTGTTGCTATTAAAGTAACATTGTAATAAATATATTATCTAAGCTTATGTGTACAATCACTAGAGTACAAGCGCTCTTAATAGTTCAAGAATTACAACCCAAAATAAATGCTAGAACATTTAATTTTTATTAAACTAGATGATTTATTACCATGTTCTCGATTTTATTTCTTTATATTAATAGCATTCATATACCGGGTGGGCAAAAAGTCCCTATAAACTTTAAAAGTTTATAAAACCCGGAAAATTATACAAAATAAAAAATGGTTTGCAGGTTTAGCATCAATAAGTCACGGGATTTTTTTAAGATAAGATAAAAAACTTGCCTACAGATGGTAATTGTTCAAACGACTGTGTTGGAAATATGCAAATGAGACAAGCGATCACAGATAATGATGCTCTTGATCCAGATCTAATTCTACTTTGCATGGCAACTGAGTGATAAGGATGCTGAGCGAGAAAGACAAAGCTTTGTTGGTGAAGCTGTTTTTGGAAAATCAGTTGAACAAGGAATCAGCGACTGTTGCACTGCGTAAATTCCGACTTCAGAAAAATGTGAAGACTGGAAAAGGGCCTTCAACAGTGATACGCCTCATAAAGATTGTTCAGCGATTTGAGGAAACTGGATCGCTAGAGGATCGTGTAAGATCCGGACGACCAAGTCTAAGTATCATTAGCAAATGTTGCAAGTTTACATGGCCTCCTCGGTTTCCATATCTGACTCCAGTAGACTTTTGGCTGTGAGGATATTAAAATTTCTGGGTGAATTAATCCCGTTCATCCAATCTGTCGGAATTGAAAGATGTGATTCACCGAGAGCTGTCATGTATACAGGCGGACATTCTGTGCATTCTGACTTTGATGGATTTGTGACACGCTTGGAATGTGTCACCTATTGTGGTGGTGGATATGTGGAGCACATTTTTCTGTAACAAATGATTTGGTAATGTTACTTCTGTTATTTGCTAATCTTTTCTTTCACTTATGTATGAAACGCCACCTATCGGGTGTTCTTTTGAATTTTTTTCTTTTTCTTATCTTAAAAAAATCCCGTGACTTATCGATGCTAAACCTGCAAACCGTTTTCTATTTTGTTTAATTTTCTAGGTTTTATAAATTTTTAAAGTTTTTACGGACTTTTTGCCCACTTAGTACATTATCTAAGCTTATGCGTATAATCACTAGAGTACCAGCGCTTTTAATGGATCAAATATTACAACCCAAAATAAATGCTAAGGCAGTTACTTTTTATTAAACTAAATGATTTATTACCATATTCTCGATTTTATTTCTATATATTAATAGCATTCATATATAAACACGATTAAATAATTCGATTTCTAAACCCATTAGTTCCAGTGTTTAACTAATAACGAAGGTGGATTCGCGAAGGACGGCTTTCGTAAATAAGATAAATTATCTGAAATATGAAATCACTATGAATACATAGATACATTTTAGAAAATACGTATTATTTTAAACAATGAAATAAGATTTAAAATGTTAAAAATATTCTATTCATTTGATACGAAGTTGATACTTACCGTTATACGCTTGTAGCTTGTATTAAGAATCAACAGATAGTTCCGAATTTAATGATGTGAATGTATCAGAGTGAAATTCCATGCCAAAATATAATAATGAAGCTCTTTCAATTGTTTTTTATCTTAAAAATGTATTCAAATCTTCTTGAATTCAATTTAAATCTCTTGTTTTTGATTCTGAGAATTCTTTCTGGTTTCTTATCGATTTTATTATTTAAATTAAATTTCTTCGCATGCATTGCAATATTTCTAAAAAATAATGGTTCATGTAGCTCTCTAAATAATCTATTATGCACAAGCCAATTCCCTTAAAATAATATTTTTCACTGATTGATAAGAAGGATTTAAACAATGTTGCGGGAAATGGAAATTGAATTTGTACGTTGTTTAAATTTTATTGAAACAAAAGTTTTGGAGTTTGCTCAGTAAAAAAGGTAACGAAATGAATTCAGGGGTTCTTAGAATTTTGACAATATGAACAAACTCTTTCAAGTGATATAAAATGTTTTGGAACGAAAATTGCTAATGTGAAATACGTTGAAAAAGCTTATAGAATGTAAAATAGAATTTTTTTTAAGAAAAGAGTTACGGGGGAAAAAAAAGTCTCAATTTATAAAAAATCATTGCGTAAGCACTTTAAAGACATCAAAAGGTAAAAAAAAATGTATTATTTTTTTAAAAAATGTTATGAAATTATAACTGAAATCTCACATTAAAATATATTCTATACTTAACTTTTCTTAAAACATTTACGGAAAAAAGGTTCTATGATTATTAATTTATTTATCGTCTTTTTTAATACGCATGAAAGTATGAAGAATGAATTTCATCAACCTCTTAAGTGCCATCAGCGTATATATACGTCACGCTCAACCGGTGTTTTAAATGCCTCAAACGTATATATGCGTCTTTCCGAAATGCCATCCTTCTCTTTGTGTCGCTGTCATTAAAATAACACTGAAGTTTTTGAAATGCAATAAAATGACCTTGATAATATGTTTGTGAAGGATTTACTTATTTCAGAGAAAAATTTGCTTATTTATGTCTTTTCTTTTCCCCCTGATACACGGCATACGCGTGCGTCTATATGAAAAACGGTGGTGCGAATCGTGTAACTTTTAATCAGCAGTTAAGCAGTTAATCATGCCGATTATTATGCGCTAAAATTAGTACAAATAACGTGTCTATAAAGAAAATCTTTGCACTGCCAAGGCGTATTTTTTAAAAAAAATAACCATGTATATATTATAAATAATACCGTTGGTATATTATTTCATACATAATACAAATAATATATTTTATAAAATCAAGAAAGAACTAATTGTTACTTCTCACACATGAAAAAGTAAGTTGAAAAAAATTAACTGTGGTGTTATTCACAAAAATAAAGTATGAATTAAATGGACTGTGTTAATTTTGTTCGGCAAATAAATTCATTTTGATCCTTTTAATGGAATATATACTCAAGAAACAACTTGTAAGGTAATAAAATATATGTCCCTTTTAATTAATATTTTTCTCGACACTTAAAAAGACTAATGTTATTTTTCTAATATGTAATTCTCATGGTAATAATACGAAAATTACCATGAATACAGAATATAATAATAACAGATTACTTCATGCATTGCAAAGAATGTAAGTAAATAAAAATAGGAATCAAGTCATTGCAAGAAAATTTTCCATCATATACGTACAATAAACAAAGAAAAATCAATATATCTTTAGAATTTTCTTTTATTAAGTGTTGGACTAAAATAGAATGATTATTAAAAATTCCTTTCTTTAAAAAAAATCTTTTTCTGATTCGACATCCAATACAATTACTACAATCCAATTTAGACTTATGAGCCCTTTATATGCAAATATTTCTCAGGTTACTAGCAGCCTAGGATTATTTCACTAAATTACTTCATTCTTTTTCTTAAGCAACCCATGTCTTTCTCCAGAAACGCATTCAAAATATTATCAAAGCAAAGATCCTCTTCAAGAGACAAAGTTTCAATCTAATTTCAGTCTCCCGATGAGACCCCCCCCCCTTACTTCTTAAAAGTAATTTAATTTCACGCTTCTTCACAGTCTGCAACAGACGCGAGAGAAATCATATCAGCGTCATTTACGCAACTGGTGGAGCAGTCAATGGCACACCCTCTAGGAGCATCCCCCCTCCTGCGAAAAATATGCATAAATTAGCGTCACTCGTGTCAAGAAAGGGGAAAATAACAGTAAACTCCCCAAATGCCGTTTTAAAAACTTCAACCCATTCATTTAATTAGAACTTCTTCCAAATTACTCTAACCCTAGCCCCCCCCTTCTTTTTGCTATTTGTTTCCACATCTCTAGTTTTGGATGTAAAAATTTTCTTCACACACCAATTCATGCGTGATGCGTTGAAAACTCTCTCTCTCTACGTCTCCCTCCCTCCTTTTTCGATCCCCGAAACAGAAAAGCAGACGATAAAAACATAAACTAAAAATCACGGTTCTCTCAACTCCACAACAGGGACCCTATCGCTTACGCCCCCTAGTGGCATTTCCAGAGAGAGGAGGGAAACGGCCGTGAAGAGAAAGTGATACCCAAGAAAATTCCTTTTCAGCGGGTTGTCATGGTTACGAAATTCCAGAACCACGCCTCCCACCCCTCTGAGCGAACGCACACTCTGTAACGATCGTTTGCTGATGGCGGGACGACGTGAAATTGTTCTGTTTCAACCCCCCGCTTTCGTCCGCTGCGAATAAAAGTTAAGATGTAGACCTGTTTGGAAATTCAATTCGGGAGCCAGTTCAGTTTTTTTAATTATTTGAAATTTAAATTATTTAATTTTTATTTGAGGGAGAAAAAGGTAGAAAGAATCGCCACACGGAACAGACGAGCAAGCACTGACCGGCGGTCAGATGCGAAACTTTTATTTCGTCCCCTTCTTGTTTGTTCGCTGAAAGTTAATGAAAGGGGTAAGTAGGCATCAGATTTTTTTTCCCCGTGATTTTTTTTATTTTCACTTCCCCCCCCCCCCCTCCATCCCGTCACTTTCAGGAAAAAAATATATATTAATGTGTTTTCAGATCAAAAAGTTAAGATTTCATAATAAAAATAAATATTTCACAAACATTGGATCTAACAAAAAAATATTATTTTAAATTACTTAATTTTTTTTAATCAAATTAAAAGAAAATATTTATTTTCAGAAAATGTAGAAATAAAATTCAAATTAAACTAAATGTAAATTAAAGCAAAAACAACGCACAGCTACATAAACTCTTTTTTTAACTTAGACTTTTATTACTTAGATTGCCGTCACTTTGATGAAATGAATTAAATAAAACAAATGACACACATTAGTATTTAATTATTTTAAGTGCATGACAGTATATTTTTATATAACGATTATTAATTATATGTTTTGTTCAATACTTTTCATTAGAATTTTGATTTATATTTTGAAATTTTTCGCAACAATTTAAATTAACATTTTCAAATTTTTGGTTAGTTTTAATATACTTTCAAAAGTTTTTCAAAGTTTATTAAAGAAACCTTTAACCTTTAAAATTCTTAAAAGTGTACGTATAGTGTTGCTTAAAACATAAAGTGTTGCTTAAAACATAAATAAAGAACTTTTTAAAAATATCATTTGCAATTTTTTAAAGTTAACGCTTGCATTGTTTACGTTCAATATAAGACAAATTTTAAAATAAAATAAAGCAATAATTGTAAATAAAAATAATAATATTATAAAGTCGATAAAATATTTTTAACGAACTTATGGATTTGACTGTGTTAAATTATCTGAATAATTTTTTGAGTTAATAAGTGCAAAGCGTGAATACCATATTTTTCTGAATTTTTCTTAAGAAATTATTTATTAGTTAAAAAAATTTCTTTTTTGGTATTGTAACTCTATATTTCATTTTTAATACATATTATATTAAAATTCATTAGAAATGATTTCATCAAGTATTTAATTTTAAATTAGTTGTTTTAGAGTAGAAAGTAAATTTTTTCTTAAGTAAGAATATTGATGATATAATAGAGAAGTGAAATTGAAAATATTTTATTCAAATTAAAAATCACAAAAGAAAACTTTAAAAAAATATTTCGCATTCATCAAAATCAAACTTAAAAATTTTATTGTTTTCTTTTACCAAAATTACGAAAGGAACTTTTTCATGTGAGAAGAAATTCATTCCATAGACGAAATGAATTAATTTTTAAAAATGGAAATATGAAGATACTATTTTTTTTCTGAATATAACTTCGTATTTATTTTTACAGATTACTACTAAAATTAACTTTCAGTTACAATCAGATATATTTTGAAATATGAACTTTCTAAATTATGGAACTTTAATATAATACTATCAGTATACAAAAGCAAAGTCAGTCACTTCAAAATTCACTACACATTTAGATTCAGACTTAATATTTAGTTTCATTTTTTAGACTGTGTAATAATATCAATCACTATTAAATACTCCTTTTTGAAAAAATTTGTCCAACTTAAAATGAACTCAGTTACTACGCATGAAATATTACTGAATTATATTTTAATATAAACATAGCAAACTAAAATTATTATTAATTAGTCAGTTAAATGATGTAAAAATATTCTTACACGGAAGCTTCGTATTAATATAAAACTAAATGATTAATTTATGTAGAAAAAAATAAATTTTATTTTTGATGCAACAATTTTCTAGAAATGTAATTAATTAATTTTAAAGAGCTACGACGTATTAATGAAAAAATTAATTATGTGATTAGTTTTCATATTTGCTGGTAATTAAAATCCAAAACCTACAAAAAAATCTTTATTACTATTAAGACTTTCGAGGCTCATGTAAAAAAAATACCGTTTCTGGTTTTGAAAAAAAAATTTGGTCGAAAAATGCACCAGTATTAAAACAAAATTGTCTGATTAAAGTACAAGTAAAGGCACATAAGTAAAGATCTCGCACTAAACATTAACGTGCAATATTACAATTACATTGAATAAATTAACCCCTTTTTGCTTTGACATTTGAAGTTAATTACCCATTTAACATTAAAACGTAAGACGAAACATGAAACATGTTACACCCTAAAAAAATGGATTTATTCGAGTAGAAGTGAACTATGCATCACAATATTGCGCTTTAATATTACATATTAATAAGTTCTACTATTAGAAACAGAACATATTAATATCCCAGCATCTTTCATTCGAAAAAGTAGCCCGACTCTTATTCCTATTTAAACAAGTCGTAGTGAACAATTTCATTTTAAAAGTGGATACCTAGTTACGTTATATATATGAAACCTTTCGACTGTAAACAAACTTTCAACAAGGAATGGTCATCCAAGAAGAACGGTACACTCGTTTAAATCCCTCCTGTTGATATCGTCCACCTGTAGACTAAACTCTTTATTGTTTGATGTGAACGTAAAAACTGTAAAGGGAAAAGAAGGTCTTCTAGATGATGAAAGTATTTATTTTATGTCATTTATAAAAAGCGTTTTTTTTTTCTCAAAAATTTTACTTGATAATTCCATTGAAATTATTTTAAACGTAATGAAAAATTAAATTTTGCATTGCATAGTAAAATGTATTATAGACAATAAAATAAATTCGTTTTATTTTAATTCGTTATTTAGAACGGTAAATTTAAGGTCAGTAGAGAAAATGTTTAAATGTATTTCAATAATCATTGCTTAAAGTTGCTATAATCTTTGTGTTCTTGTTATAAAATATTATATTGTTTGATAAAAACGGAATTTATTTGTAACTAATCTTTAATGTATCTGTTAATATCTCCAAAAAATCTTGAATTAACCGTAAATGTTTATGAAAGATCTATAAAATGGAAGATTTCTGAGCTAGCAAATCAAAATACAAAAAAGTACTAAAAACTTCAAAACTGTTATAAAAAAGTTTAAGAAACATTATCATCAGTGATAAATAATAACATTGATTCCTGACAATATTCTACATAGTTTCTTTAAAATTAATAGCTTAAAAAGTTTACTGAGAATGCTTTTTTTCTTTGTGTCTACAAAAGTGCGTTTGCTTCTTGTATAACATTATACAAAAACTCACTTTTTTCTTGTCAAAAATAAAAACGAAAATGTTTAGAGAATACTTTAAGTATTGTTTCGCGAAAGGGTTGGTTAGTTTTTTCCAAAATTAATAAAAAAAAATCTTTACAAAGCTTATTACAAAATATTTCTTTGTTTTGTTCGTATATTCTTTCATTTTATTATATGATATTTTTTTTATTAAGAACATATTTGGTCTCAACTTTTGGATCTCTAATAAGTTTAAATCAGATATTTTTATTTGTATTCAACTAAAAAGTATTCTTCAGCATCTAAAATTGTAATTTCAACTGAAAAACTCAGATTTGTATAATGATTTAGTTAAAATACCTTAAAAATTCGTGTTCTTAATTTTATTTTTTAATAGTTTAAATTCTTAATTCTCTCTTTTTTGGAAAAAGATTTTTCAGTGAAAAAATTCATTTGTAAATAAAACGCACGTTCTTTCTCAAAAACTTACTTTTGAAGTTCTGCCAAATTTGGTATAGTTTTTTTTATTTCTTCAGTAGTTTTAAATTATTGCTTTCTAAAAATGTATGTTTTAAGAAGATGCAATGTATATATAATTTTCGAGTTGAAATAAGCAAGAAATTTTAATGAAAACTTTAAAACATTGTTTTAATTTTTTAATATCTTTGCACAAAAAACCTCTAAATATATTAAAATTCCGGATTCAAATCCAAAAGAGGATTTAATCATATTCAAAGATTTAAAAAAATATTACTTTTTTTCTTTTAATAATTGAATCTAATTTATCAAAACATTGATTAAAAATAGCTCTTTCCTTTTTTAGATCTTTTATTTAAAACAGATATATTGTTTTAATAAAGATTTAGTAAATAGCTCTTTCCTTTTTTAGATCTTTTATTTAAAATAGATATATTGTTTTAATAAAGATTTAGTATATCTCGGACGCATCAGTCATTTGTGTATGGTTTTTTTTTTAAATTCCAAACCTATATTATGTGGAAGGAAATGCATTTTTAAATTATATCTGATCCCATTACTTTGGAAAGGATTATGAAGACATGATCAACATAACTTTTCAACTTTTTTTTAAAGAAAAAATGAGTATTTTGAGGAAAGAATATTGAATGCAAATATTTTATCAAGTGAAAAAGGAAACCATTTATTTTTCAACTGACTGCAGTTAAGAACAAATAGTAAAAGACCAACTTTCTGCGAAGTTTAAAATTGAAAACGATTGTGAATGTGAAAAATGTTTTCATGCGCTAAAAACGATATTGAGCTTATTTTGACAGTGAAAAAGTGAAATGGAAAATATCTGATAGAGAAATATTTTACAAAAATACCCTTTGAAATTGTTAAAAGTATTTAAAGTTTTTGAGCAATCAGCTGAATATTGCGATGTTTGTTGTTCATTAAATTTACCATTATGGAATTAATTTACCATTCTTTTTTTTTATAATTTTCGATTATAATGAAAGGATAGCTTAGGAATAAATTAAATCAGCTTTTCACAATGGAACCCTTTATGTGACGCTTCACCTGAGAGATTTTTTAAATTTTAATTTCCTCCGGCACATAAAATTGCTTATAAATGTTTCAGATGATTTTTTTTTTGGAACCTTGATTTTGGAAAAATAAATAATGTTTTAAATAAATAATGTTTTTGATATTTAGTGTCACTTAAATTCGATGTACATTTAAAATTGTCTTAAAAATATTATAACAGTAAAAAAAAAATGTTTAATGCATTATTTTTTTTGCTGAAATTGAAGAAAAAAAGAACATATTTTCAAAGCAATCTCCTTTCAAGAAAAGTGTTCTATAATACAAATATTTTATTATATATAGCTAAGATTTTAACACAGAGCTTGTACTAGGAGTTTTGAAATTTATAATTTATATAGAAGTGGGTTTATTCATTTTTTAGTACATTAAAGCAGAGAAATTTTAACAAAAAACGCCGGTTATTATTCCAGTTGATTGTAACTCTGAAAATAACGTGAATTTTTCAAAATCTTAGTTCAGGATCTGTAGAGAAAGCTATATATATAAGCAAAATATTATTATTGAAGCCTTTTTTCATAAAATAAGAATGTTTGGAAAATATGTCATTCGTTCTTCAATTTTTGCCAAAATCTTACATTTAAATGGTTTTTTACTGTTTATAATATTCTTAAAATATTTGATATGTATATTTTAAATATCAAAGCATTATTCATTTTGGCGCTTTTTCAAAATCCCAGTTCCGAACGTAGTTGATTACCTCATAAAAGATATTTTACTGGAGAAAGGTGTTTCAACTTGAAAAGGTACTTTTTTAATTGTTTGGAATATTTTATATAAATGTGAGGTTTAATTTTATTTTATGAAGGTCAAAAGTTTTTTTTTATATGTAAATGATTAGGTTATATACTTTTGAAAAATATTTTTATAAAATTTCATTTTTTTATATACATGGAAAATCACTTAACATGAAACTAAAGGTACTGAAATATTTTTCATGTTAAAAAAATTTCGTGTTAAGGGATATTGCAAAAAAAATTAAGTTTGTGACGGTTCTATCTTAGTTTTCTATTAATTGTCCTTCTAGGGGAATTTCTGGTCTTTAAAAATTATTTTATTATAAAAGCTCGCTTCGAAGAAAACATGATTTTGTTAATTAAGACTACTATATATAGTTTAGGTTTTCAGGTTAGTGGAAGAGATAGGAAAGAGATAGGCTAATCTTCTATAGAAGCAGAGATTAATCAAATTGAAGGTGAATCGCGGATATTTAATATTTGCTAATTGAATTAGTTAAGGTAACGATTGTCACTGAGATGAAATCCAGATTAAATTTATAAGAAGTCAAAGTGATCGCTTTGAGTATAAGTGTGATTAGTATAACTGTTTTCACATATCTCGCTTACCTCGTTTATTGTCGGCTTAGTGGTTATTTGAGGGCATATCTTAGTCTGGATTGATTGTATTAGTGTGGTGATTAATTATGTCAAAAAATTAGATTATTTTGTTGAAACATGGCTAGTGTTCCTTCCAATCCTCTTATACCTTTAGGTTCGCAGGAGAGAGTATTACGAGTTTCCCAACAAAAGTTCAACAAAAATAAAGTTTATTAGAGTTTATTTCTTTACGCATGCATTTAATAAAATTCAATTAAAAAAAGCGTTCACTAGAACTTAAAGAAATTTAATGCAAAATTTTCAAATATTTTGAAAAAAAAAACATTTATTGAGTTTTTGGAAAATAATCTGATATTCTTCTTTGCATTGTTTTTTTAGCATCAAATTGCCAACAAATTGCTCTATATCGTCCATTTTGTTAATCTGAATAATTGCGCAAACTTATCATGACGTTCCGCATTTGGGATGATGTGGGAACAGAAGCTGCATTATTCATTTCATTTTCATCGACGGAATCTGCATCAATGATACTTTTTGAGCTTTGAACAAACTCCAAAATGTGTTTTTGTCTACCATAATTGGGTCTGTACACGCATTATTATCATTTACTGCAACGAATTCTTCCGATGGTACACTAAAACAGTCCAATAATACAGAAAGCCGTCAATCCGGTATAATGGTTAGTGTTGCTGAATGCGGTACCGTAGGGACTGGGTTCGAATCCGGAGAAGACATGGAGGTTTGTGTCGTAATCTTTCCATCTTTGTGTTGGAAGCCCACCCAGTGACACATTGTGTGGTGCACGAGGTTTATAAATGTTCTCAATAAAAAAAGTAATACAGAAAATTTTGAATAAGTGTTCCTTCCCAGAAACGAAATATTTTCGTGTTATGAGAAAAAAATGCATGAAAATACATAGTAGTTTGTCGGGATCGTTGTATTATTTCCTGTTAACCAATATTTCGTCTTAAGCGTTTTCGCGCTAAACGTATTTTACCGTATTTAAAATGATGCATACAATTAAAATAACAAAATTATGTCATGTAAGAAATTAATTTCTTTTAAACTGTAAATTTCATCAATTACAACAGGAATGCATTAAGTAACAAAAAGAGCTGAAAAAACATCTTAGAAGCATATCCTTAGAGATTTACAATTTCTAAGTTGATATTTAATAATCAAACACGCTGTGTTTTAGGAGATGACTATAACAGCTTTGTATCTAATGCGCTTCCAATGAAAAATTGTGTTCTTTATGTTTTTTTAAGGTATCCGACTACTTGCGACAACTTTGTTTTAAAAAGAATGGAGATATGTTGATTTTTTTATGCTTTTTAGATTTGTTTAGTACATTTTAAGAAAAATATGCTAAAATTAAGAAAAGAAAAGAAATTATTATTACTAAATGGGAAAACGGCAAAATTGACAAAACAACAACGCGGCATATTTGAACCAAAAGTTTATGAACAGATTTTCAATTTTCAATTTGATGTGTTGCTATGTTATTCATTTTGAAATAACCATCAGATAAGATATTTGCTTTAAGAAAGACTAGCGATCTTATCTGTTATTACATGAAATTGTGTAAAGAAATAGGGATTATTTACAAAAGGCTGTAAATTTTGTAGTAAACTATGATCAATAAATCTGGATAGTTTGAACCACTTTAATATTATACAGAACATACACAAAAATTTCCATTAATTATGTTCAAACTTTTGAGCAATTAAGGGTCTCTGTTTGATTATTATTTTCAAAATCACATTTCGAGTAAAACCCGTTTAGCGTGTGACATCTTGCTTAAAGAAGGCATCTGCTTTTACTAAATATTTGTAGTTTTTATCAGTGAATGCAAAATAATAAACTTGCAATATTTCTATAAAGCTAATAAATGGTTCATAAAATAAACTATAAACACTTAAGTACCTGGCAAATTGATAATTTTAGGGTAGTCGGATACCTTAACGCTATTTCATTATTAATGCTATAAACCGAATAGGGTAATTTATAAAGAAATATACAGTTCCAATGCGCTATAATGAAAACAATTTAAGATATTACATGATTCATGTAACATAATTGTATGGGATTATTTAAAGTTTGTTAAAGATAATGTAGATGTTTATAAACCTCAATCGCACGAAACACATTAAGCCGGTAATCCATTTCCGCGCAAACTCGTGTTAAGGCAGAGGTTCGCCAAATCAATAGTTGCGACCGAATATTCAACCATACTCATCGCCTCCATACAATAACAACAACAATGTATTGACCCATTATAGTATACCTTGATGCTAAACTAGAATACGACTTAAACTCTTAAGTGCCACTAGCGTATAAATCAATTATTCAAAGCGTTATTTTCCACATACGTACATATACGTTCTTCCGAAGTACGATCTTTCTAGCACTGGTATCCATAAAATTATTCCAGCGGTATTGAATGCAATAAGCAGAAACCGGCGACAGGTCCGGTGGCATTAAGAACGAAATTTTTAATAGGTAGCGAGATTAATTGAGAACGAACAAATTATCGGAAATCTGATAATTTATATACTTATATATGAAAACCAGGGGTCGGAAAATTATATTTGTTTTAAACTTAGTGTTGTTAAATTAATTATAAAATACATTATTGATACATTTATAAGTATATTATATCAGTGTATGTGGCTTTATGGACAGTCGTGAATGTATTTAGTTAACTTCATCAAATTAGTAATTTTTAAAATAATCTTTTGTTTTAGACTTTTCTATATGCTCGCGCTCCCTCATAGAGTTATCACGCGCCCACCCAAGGGGGGGTGCACCCCACAGTTTGAGAAATGCTACATGAAGTCCACCGATAGTGGTTGTGATACGGTGTTTCAGCTCCGCTAGAACAACAAGAACGGAAGGGTGCTGAGATAAAGTGCTCCAGTTTTTGTAAGAAAGAGAATATATGTTTCATCCTGAAGGTCATTTCAAAAATGAATAACATAGCAACACATATTTAAATTATTTAAAATTAAATTTAAAATATTAAATTTAAATTATTAAAATACTTAAAATTTGTTCATAAACCTTTGGTACAGAATGGGCCAAGTTTATGCTATTTTTTGTCAATTTTTACCAATTTTTCCTATTTTAGTGAGAATAATTTATTTTTCTTTTCTTAATTTTAGCTTATTTTCCTTTAAATTTACCAAGCAAATCTGAAAACAACAACAACAAAAAAACAATCCCCATATCTCCATTTTTTTAAAAAAATGTTGTCGCAAGTAGTCAGATACCTTAGGAGACAATTAAACAGGCGACAGTTACAGTTGTAAAATCGTATAAGAACTGAATAAATGTAAAGAATTTATTATTTCATGAACTTATACCACAAATTACAGCATAAAAATGTTTTACCTTCGTGCATCATAATATTTTTAAAAAGAAAATTATTGAGAGCATATTAGAAACTGGATCCATGTATGAATTTGTAAAAACAACTCATTAAGGTGTACCAGTATAGTTAAACCAAAAAATGTTGCTTGAGGATAGTCAAATTATTTATAATAAGCGGTATACCGTTTTTGTAAAAAAAAATCAAAATGGTTAGTTGCATTTTTTATATTATTCTTACTCCTTTTTATCAATAGTATATTTGATTAGTACCCTGATTCCTCTCACAATAAACCTAGTTAAAGATAATTATCTTATCAGCCCTTAGGGTCTTTATATATCTCGCAGAAAAGGTTGCAAAAATACCATATTGATATTAATTTTGATAAATATCAATTTTTAATGTACCGTTTTATCTAACTAGTATTCAAAAATGTATTCCTTCAATTTTCCAATATAGTTATAATATACTTTTAAAGAAAGTAAAATGCTTATTGTGATGAACACATTCATGTGTGTACTAAGTATTTACTAAGACTAACTATATTAAATATTTATTCTATAATTAGATATGTGACGTACTCTATCACAAAGCGCTTATTAAGTATAATTAAATCTAGCTTCTAGCTATGTAGAATAAGAAATGTAGTAATAGATATAAGATAATATGTGAAACAGTAATAATTATTTGTTATAAAAAGTAAAATACAGTAGATCCTGCTTTTGTGCGGTCTTTTTTATGCGATTTGTTTTGTGCGATTTTATTTTTGCACGTTTATTTCTTGCGATCTTTTTTATGTGGTAAATGAATTTCAACGGCTTTTGTGCCACTGAAATGTTTTTTATCGATGTACCATTGGCTATGGAAAACAATAGGGCCTTCCTACAAAATCAGGTTTTGCTTTTAATAGTTTATAGTCATCGAAGGGATGACCAGAGTACCCATCTTTTTCGGGCTTTAACTTCTCGTCATTACGATTTTGAACGACTGTAATGTTATGAATCTTGCACTTTGTAAATATTTTATAAATTGGGTGGATACGTACCTGGAGTTAGGCCTTGGGCTCCTAGTGACCTGAACCCCTCCCCCTAGCGAAGTGGGGGTTGTGGGGTGTATGTTACGCCACTGCAAAGTACATATATGCACTTCAAGACGCTATGTTCATTTGTTATAAACAGTATCCAGACAAAACACGTTCAGTTGCTTTCTCTCAACGCGCCAACAGCCCGTGCTTGATTGAAAACGAAACTTTCAATGACAGTGACATTATCAATAATTTGATAAATTATAAAATCGGACAAGAAGAACCGGATTCTTTGAGAGAAAATGAAATATATGCAGGGATACAGCTTTGCATCAAATTGGAAAAGCATTTTCAAAATAGATACCAATTCCGAAAGGAGAGTGAAATTTCAAAAAGAGCTTCAAATATGCATATCTGGTTATTATGACATTTACAAGCAACTGACCAAACAACCTTCGTCGCAAAAATTTATCTCTTATTTTATGATGTCAAAAAATAAATCAATTGAAATTGTATTTTCAAGTGACAAAAGCGATTTTGAACTTCATCACAGGAAGATGAGCCCTTGGATTACGATGAGTAGCTGTGAATTATGAATGTGCATTTTGAAAATTTCTCCATGTATACAATGAGAAACTAAATGTTTTTAAAATGTTTCCATGTGTAATTTAATTATTTATTTTGTTATGTAAATACTTTCTGATGAATTTCGTAAATGGGTGTATTTTCTAAATGCGATTTTTTTTTGTATTCCCTCTCAACCACATAAAAAAATTCTGTAGTATTTCGACAATTCGTTTGTTATATGTAAGAATTTATGAAATTTTCAAATATTTTTTGTGCGGTTTTTTTATGCGGTCCCTATCTATGACACAAACACAGGTTTAACTGTATTATGTAAGTTGTATGCTTGCAGAATAAAAACATTATGTATTAGTGTGTGTGTGTTTATCGTTTGTATGATGTGATGTTTTCCCTAGTCACTGGTGCACTGGTCTTCAGCACCCAATGTTGCGGGCCCAATTCGGTGGATTTTCATGATGCAGAAAATCGACAGCCGCCTATAGGGTGCCGCGCTTAAAAGAGATACCAGCTTCCAGGGAATTTACTCGGTCTGAAATGGTAAAACACCAATCCGCAGTCCATTAGAAATAAAAAAAAGCTATAAAGAGAACAACACATGGTTTATTTATTCTAGTTTAAAAAGATTCAACTGAGGGTTTATAAAAGTACTCTATTCCTTTATTAAAAGACATTTCTTGATCATATAAGGAATAATAAGGCATGTTATATCCTTAAATCAATTATTAAATTATTTTCATTTGTTCATTCAAAAGAAATAAGAGTAAAAAAGCGCCATAAAGAAATTAAAAGAATGTAAGCATTCTTTTAGAATTGAATAACATAGACTGAATACTGGATATAAACTGCGGAATGGGATGCCATCAGTGAAAGTGGCCAGAATGGAAGGTTACCTTTTTTTTCTTTTGAAAGGGGAAGAAAAATTCAATTTCCCCCATCCACAAATGTTTTGCCTTCGATTCTAAGCCTCACCCGATTTTCAGTAGCATTTACACTGAAAAAATAGAGCGGCTTAGATTGGAGTAAATACGGTAAATATTTTTTATGTAACTTTGTTCCATTTATTTTTGGGCTTATTGTCAGAGACAAGAAACATTTAATCTTTTACAATTCCTCAAATTCTTCTCTTGCCTCCTCCCTTCCACAAATCACTTGAGGCAACGATAGCCTGGTGGTTATGGTCATTAATTCGTGGTCAGTGCGTCAATCCTAGTGCTATTGATGATCCACCGGGTAGAGGGAATAATGCACGCTAATTCGGTTGAAGTCCTTTTTAGTATGGAGAAAACCAGGGGTAAGGAAACTTTTATAGCGTAAAGGGCTATTTCTAATTTTTTGAAAGTGGTGCAGTCCACCCAGCGGCGTAAGTGTTGTGACCTAAGAAAAAAGTGTACAATATTTACTATAACTTTGTATTCAACACGGAATCTCTGCACTCACCTACATAACTACAATAAAAAATAAAAATTATACTTTTTAGATAGCGTTTTTTTAAACGCTCGATAAAAACATAATAATAATATCCACAAATATAATAATATGAAAGATACGTTTTTTTTTCATACAATTCAAAATACATTAAAAATAAAATATTTTCTTCCAAAATTAGTTTTCGAAGTTATAGTCAGTTGAAGACATGCTGTCAGCCAATCTTGAATTTTTCGGTATACAATTGCTAACGGCTTATCTTCAGGCGGTCACCCCAAAATGATTTAGAAGTCCTTCGGTCGAACGCGATTTACTTAATGACCACTTCTGGTGTAAAACGCTTGAAGAGGAAAATGCCAGTTTAAATATAGCCCTCGTCACTTGACCGTGGTTCAAAATGACGAGGTCCATCACCAAAATACATCGTATTGCCTTAAAGAGAAACTATAATAAGTACTCACTCACTCAAAATGGGAGGGAGTTTAGAGAGGGGGTACATCTGAAGTGTCGACCTCGTCACTTAACCGTGGCTGATCTAAATAAATTTAAACGTGGCGCAATTTCACCCACCAGCTCCCGAATGAAACCAAAAGTATAAGCATTCACAAGAAAAATGGTAATATTCTATATACTCACATTTTGGCATGGTGTGGAAGTTTGGAGAGAGAGATACCAGCTCAAGTAACATCTTCACATGATTATGGTTCAGAATTGCGAGATTCCTTGTCGATATTATTGCTTATTACTTCAAAATGTGTTTGCGGCCCTGGTGAAGAACTCGTGAACGAAATATCATGAGTTCGAACTCAAGTGCTCCTGCAGACCTGCTGAGTAGAAGAGCTGATGCGTGTTTAATCTTCTGTCGAGACCCAAAGTCCTCCCGTTGGCGAGGTGTAGCAGTTTAGAAAGAGAGGTGCTAGTTTAAAAGCCATCTTAGTTACTTGTCCGTGGTTAAAAATACCCCTCTATAATACGATGATTGAAAAAATAGATTTCTTCTTAAAGTCCCAGCGTGCAATATATATATAACAATAGTTAATTTTATATTCTATAAAAAAAAACTCTTCAGCTAGAATATAGGCTGTGAACAATATATTTCTAATCATATTTGTGATATAGCGATTATACACAATTAGGTGAGATGTCAGTTTCTTTTCAGGAGCCACTATATATTTTTCTACATATCTGAAAGAATTAGAGTTCAGGAAATTTATTTGTTTGAGAAGCACTTAAAAATAAAATGCCATAATTAAAACTAATGGGTGCCGTCATGAAATAAATTACATAAATTGCTCGATGAGACTCATTCAGGTTTGGAAAATTAATTGCAATAAATAGAATCGTCAGAGATTTTACATGAACTTTCTTTGCAAAATTTTAGTTTTTTGGAGACTAACAAACAGGCATTTAAAAAAAAACATCGGATATATGTTTATCAAGAAAAAAATTCATTTTTTATTCTGAAATCTAAAGCTTCTTTTCTCCGTTTTTAGACTATTTATAACAAGTAGTCATAATCTACTTTATTTTCAGACATAGCACTGAAAACCCAGTTTTTGTGCTATTACGGTACCATTGACTAAATCCAAGACAAAGCTCTTTCCATATATTTACCTACTTGTGGTTATTGCAGAGCCGCATCTCAATTTATTGCTTAAATCTTCTATCCCTTTTTATCCGTTTCTCTAAAGACGGTCTTAAAGAGTAGTAGAAATTTTTCTTTTTAGTACCAGGGCAGTTTTTTTACGTACGCCAGAGCTTTTTTTAGGTAAAACATTTATTCTATGGTGTAACTTAAATACCTAAAACACATAAATGTTGTACAAAATAAAATACTTTTTCCCCCATTTGCGATCTCTTAATTAAATAGGTATATTTTTTGTGTATGGTAAAAATAAAATTCTAAGTTTATTATTAAAATTAAAAATTTTTTTTAAAAAATACATTTTTAACTATAGTTTTTAATTTTCTCTCTAATGAAAGATTTCGTCACCTGTTTACGGTTTAAAATTGAAGAAGTTTGTTATCAATAACTTCTTCCATATAAGAGTTATGTTAAAGTTCACGAAGGCTATTGGTGGTGGACCTCGTAATTTTGAATCATGCTCAAGTGACGAGGACGACACATGAATTGGCACCTCTTTCCTCTCCTAACTTCCATACCACTCCAATGGGCGGACGTTTGAACTTCGACACATTTAACGTTCATCGACCCCCTCTACAGGACGGGTCTTCAGCGGCACTCATCTAGAACACATGACATCCAACCATGAGTCAGTGACCTTGAACTTCTTCCATATATCTCTATAAATTAAAACGTGATCCAATTAAGACATTGTTTCAACACATTTGACTTACAATAAAAGGGAATTGAACTGAGATAACACTTTATTTCCATGTACAGCGTGGTTTTTCAAATTCAAAAAATAGTTTTTAATTCTAACTACTGTAAATTCCAGGGAATAACGCGCACTTTTAACACAAAAAGTAAGATCTAAATTTTACGGTGCGCGTTATACGTCGGGTATAAAAATGAATTAAACTGAACTCAGTGGCACACCAGCTCATGAGGGCCAAAGCCTACTGTGCCTATCTCATTTTATGTGGCCTTAGGCGCTGGGGTACATGCGCAGATGTTTCAGTCAAGGGGTCAGTCTGATGCGAAACCCCAACGTTCAGTTCCAAAGCAATCTTGGTACTAATTGTTTGACCCACTGAAGGGATGAAAGGCTAAGTCGACATTGCCCATCGGGGGGTTCGAACCCCGGACCTGTGGAAGTGCGATACACTACCTCTCCGCCGCTGGGCTTCATAAAAATGATAGCTTTAACAATGATAAAAGAGATAAACATAATATGAATTAGATACCCACATAGATCGAAATACTATTTATTTAAAAGAAATAGCATACCTTTTTTGTGAACTTAAAATGCTGTAGTTCTAGATGTATATACTATTTATTCAAAAGGCTAGGATAATACTTTGAATAAGTGTCTTCAAAACACGTAAGAGTATTACATACTTATATTTCAGGAGGGGGGGGGTATTAAAAAGAGGGTGCGCATTATACGGCGAATATACCAAAAAAATTTTTAAAATGCAGCTGGCGAGCGTTATACGGTGGTGAACGTTATACGCCGAATTTTACGGTAGGTGGAAACATCAAACATCTTATTAAAGTTACCTTGATTTAACGTAAGGATTTGGACCCTAAGTTGGAAAATGTTTCAATAGAAAAATGTTCCATCATAAAAATTATTTTTTTAAATCGATCATTAAATAAAAAAAAGACTACATTTTATTAAATTTCCTTTTTTTTTAAATATTTTTCTTTCAAAATGTGAAATATGTTTCATATCACATTTTCTACACTTAAGTGCTGAATTGAATTTTAATATTGTGTGTTGCAGTAAAAATTAATATTTGTATTTCTTGAATTAATAGCACGCCGTACGGTAAGGATATATTAGTGTTGCTAAATTGGCTAAAATGAAAATGGCCACTAATTTAAATAATATTTGAATTTAAGAAACATGGAGATACTCACGTGCGATGAATTAAAAAATTGAGCACCTCTTAGTTAAATGAATTTTTTTATGCGTTTCTGATTAAATGAGATAAAATTAAAGAATAAATTGAGCTTGAAGTAAATAGGGAAACATAACAGAAAAGGGTATTATAATAATATGCAAGCTCTAGTTAAATTTGTGAAAATATATATTTTAAAGTCTTTGTACTGAAAATAATATACTATACAATACTGACTATACTGATTTGAACCTGTTTCTCTTCTGCGAAAAGTACTATTACCACACATCGCTCTTTCTTTTCAAATGAGTCCAAGAGCGTCCAATGAAATGAGTCCAGTGAAGCAGCTTTTTTTTTTCAAATGAGTTCAATGAAGCAGAAAAGGAAGTTCACTTCAATTCCTGCCACATTTGCGTAAACGTCTCCGATCAAGGATTAGGACTAGAATAAAACCATAAAATAAGGAAACATAGAATAAACCAATAAAATAAGTAAACATAGTATAAACCAATAAAATAAGTAAACTCTAAACAAAACAAAAACCATTAATTAAGTATAGAACAGAATAAAAAGGCCATCCAGGATGCAATTATAAACCATGACACTGACACCCAGATTATTTCAGAAATAAGACAAACCTTGAACTTTCTTGATAAATACAACAAAACAATCGTTTTTAATAAATAATTTCTAATGTTAGTATCGACGCTAACGAAAAGGCAGACTTACTAGGCAAGAGAGGAATGCTGGAGCTCACTAGACAACAAACCTCTTTCTCCAGAGTTACCTAAAAACATATTTTTGAGAAACTAGTGGACGCTCTTAAATCTGATCAGGCCGCAATATCAACAGGAAAATCTTGGGCTAACATTCAAAGCACTTGGAAAAGGTTTTGTCAAACCTCCATAAAGAGGCTGTGCAAACTATGCCACCAGCTATGCATTGCGAACTATACACCACCATTAATTTAAAGCAAAGTAAATCAAATTTTCCTTAAAATACCTAAAAAAATGTTACAGTTAAATACGCTTACATCTTCAGAAATCAATTCACTGAAAGATTTTAATAACTAAATCTGCAAATTCTTAGAATAAATTTACAAAAAAAACATACACATCTTTAACTTGGCGCAGTTCGATAAGTTAAAAGCAAAACTAATTCGAAAAAACGTACAACTCGAAAGAGATTTGTTTTCAATTCCGGGAATATTTTCCAAGAAGTTTAGATTAAGAAGACAGCGAGAGAAATAAGATCGCCTCAGAATTTCCTCTGAAACTTCAATCCCAAAGTAGTGAAAATAGAACGGCACACTCGAATGTTTATTTTGTAGATTTAGATTCGCTTTAAATAAACATAAGTAAAGATGAATTCTCTATAAACAGAATTCGCGTTGAGACGTATGGGTATAATATTTCTTTTTGGTATACACCTACAATAGTTATTAATACATTCGAATTTTGAATTTTTCTTAAATGTCATGCAAAAGAAATACTGCCAAATCGAACGTAAATAAACCTTCTAGTCGTTTCATATTTAAAGGTGAATTCAAAAATTGGATTCCATTTATGGTAGACACTGGTTCAAATTTTTAAATCTGTAACTTTTGAAATGTTATATACATATAAAGAACAGAAACACATTCAGAATTGTAGTGGGAATATCAACGCTTTACGTATTAGTCATTTTTGTTAAATTTAGTGTTAATTAACGATTACACGATGGCATTACAGATAAGGAAAATTTCATTTTTGAACTATCAAACTTGCAGACTGAAATTTGGCAAGTATGTTTATTTTGTTGAAAAGATAATTCCTAAAAACAGTTTTTTTGGAAAGCGACTCTCAAGGGGGTTATATGGGCTGTTATTGATTAAAAAAAATTCTTTTTTATTACTAGACTTGCAGACTTAAGACCTGACAAACATATTTCCACCGATGACAAGAAATCCGCTGAAAACGAGATTTGAGGAAAATGTCTACAAAAGGGGAATAAAGAGAAATTATGGATTAAAAGAAAAATTTCGTTTTTTGAATATTTGGGCTAAAGATTTGAAATTCGACAAACATTTTGCTTTCAATGAGTAGAGATCAGCTAAGAATGGGTTTTGTGGAAATCGATTCCTGCGGAGAGGTTTTAAGTATTACAAAAATGTATTATTTAACTGGGTTTGAGACTAAGACTTGAAATTTGGCAAGCATGTTTCCTCTGTTGTATAGAGATCCTCTAAAAATGGGTTTCCCGGAAGTCGACTCTTGAAGACTATAATGGAGTAAAAGATCATTATACTTCTATTTAATGAATTCGTTTTTTTTCTTCAGTTCCTACTATTAGTTCACTCGCTCAATATATATATATATATATATATATATATAGTTCAAATTTTCAATCCTTAATAAAATACTTTCTATTCATTCACTGAAGATCAAGTACATTTTTTTAAATGTAGTGGTTGACACTTGTTGCAAATACAGTTTTTTTTATATAAATATTAATTCATTAATTAAATTTTATTTTTTAATTTTAAATTTATTCCTGTAATTTCTGACGAAGTTAGAACTATCACTAATAGATGTCGCCAATAAGATTTTCTAACGAATTTTTTCTTGGCTTCAAATATATTTTTAAAAACTTTTAGTTTAATTCATTAATTAAATTTAATTAACTAAAGTAAAAAAAATTGTTGAGCTAAGTACGAATTGACTTAAATTTTTATATTACTTATTTTTAATCCGAAGCGAGGGTTATAACAGCGTTCTTCAATACAATCAAAAGGTTATTGCTCGGACTTAAATATAAATTATTTAAAAACAGTATGTAGCCATACAACGTCATGAAATACTCAGCAAAGAGGGCAAGTAACTGGTATATTATGTAATTTTTGTTTATGTATGAATAAAATATATGATTTATACGTGAATCGAAATGACAATAATCAATATTTTAAAAATGTGCAATTTTTAAGTTATATATATATGTGTGTGTATGTATGTGTGTGTATAATCAAAATTTCTCTAGAAGAGAAAGATAAATAAACATAATAATATATATATACAGTCGACTCTCGATAATTCGAAGTTCGAAGTTGGAAGGACCGATGAAAAACTTCGAATTATCAAGAGTTTGAATTATTAAGAGGGTAGAAAAGAAACTCCCAAAATACACGAAAAGAAATTTTTTTCTAACACATTTAAATTTGAAACTATGTAATAAGACAACAATTGTGTACATATGCATAAAATTATTTTAAAGTTCTTTTTAAAAGTACGTAGTATACAGTATAAATATTATACAGAAGTTAAAAGTCCTGTATTAAAAGAATCGATTCAGTGCATGCATACACAATCCTACGCATCTCTTCTTCATAATAGCGGACCCTCCTTTCTGAACACATTTGTAGAAAGGCTACGAGTTAAACGAAAGATATAGACGGCTGATAACAGGTGCGGTAGATCTATTGTCCACATGAAGAAATAAAGCAATAAAAGTGTCTTTTCGCCTGAGGAACCGAAAAACACAAAGAAGGGAGAGCAGACAGATAATCATCAAAGTGGCTACGTTTCAGGGGAGACACGCAGAGACAATACAAAGCAAAACTTGTAAGCTCCAACCTGTTTGCTACAGGACTGCACATGATAGTGAGTGTTCGCATTGTCGAGAGTTTTATAAAATAACTTCGAATTATTGCATGTTGTAGTCTCGCCAGCCACAGATTTTACTTCGAAATATTGAGTGTACCCAAACGTATTGTTTTAGTTCGAAATATCAAGAGTTTTTCTAGGGACTGAGCATATACTTCGTATAATCGAGAGGTTCGTATTATCGAAGGTTTGAATTATCGAGAGTCGACTATATATATATATATATATATATATATATATATACAGCTAAACCTAATATTATTAGACAAACTAAGACAAGAGTATGTTAAAGATTAATTCGCTTCGTTATAATCTCTTTATACTTTCTTTACGCTCAGAAACTTTCACAATTAATATTCATACTAAGCCCAACTCATTTGATGATCTTCAAATAGAAAGGAAACTATATTACTTTTCAAAGCTTTCAGACAATACTAAAATGAAATACTCCCCTAGTTGCAAGTTTAAGAGGTTGATTTCTAGAAATATAGGATAAAAATAATACCAGAAGTTACTATCTAGTGTAAAACAAATTTTTGAACATTTCTTATCTATTCAATTTTATGTTTGACAGGTTCTCTGGAAAGGTACTCCAGCTTTTTCACTGAAATCAAGCCTTGATGATTTACCGATGAAATATTTCTTTGAAACAGTTTTTAAATTACTTGATAAATGAATTACTTCTTGAATATATTTTATAAATGCATTAAGTTAAAGGAGAATGTATTTTGTTTAATTATATATATATGTTAGAGAGTATATTGTTTTTCATATTCACACATATTAGCTTAGGATGGTGATTATTTTTTATATTTTAAAATCTGAGATTGTTTTTGTGCTATGAAATTAGATACTTTTAGAAATTTAATCATATGTTTTATTACAACATTGATAAAAAGAAATTTACAGCATTTATTTTTGTAACAAAGATGATGCACAAATCAAATCATTAATTAATTTCAACGCATGAATGAATCAAAAATTAGTAAAAATATTTAAAACTTTAATTGATAATCATATTTAAAATGTACAAATATTCCAATAACTAGCTTCCCTCTTCAAATAGGATAAGTAATATTGTGTTGTTATTGAATTTTCTTAATTTCTAATTTTTTTAAATTTGTTTTTTTATACATCTAAACTAAATTTCTAATATATATTCTTCCTTTTAATTTTTAAACCAAAACTTATGAATTTTATATTGATTAAATACAAAGCCAATGTAAATGTTTCGTATCCGATAAAAGAATTTGATACTGCGCATAAGAAAAACTAGGATTTTTAATAAATAAATAAAAATTTCTCTAATAATAAAATATAAGTTTTTGCTTAATATATTAGAATTTCTTTATCTTTACTTCAATGCAGAAACAGTAGAACAATAAAAAAAATTAAAAATCAGCTAACTATATTCTCTAAAATTCATCTTAATTAGAATCTGATGCAAATAAGATTATACACCAGCGAAAAATTAAACTTTTAAAATATACGATATGAGGCATAATCCATATAAGAATTTTTTTTTTATTTTGTGTTCAACGAAATAATTTTTTATCTTCTTTGTACATGTTTGTATAACTCACAATTTTATTTACATTTTTGTATAATTTTTTTCTTTTAGAATTTAACTAATTTGTTTTTTTTTTTAAATATTTTTCCTAGATAAATATCAAAAGTTGTGATTACGCGTTTTTTCTTTCTGCTGTTGATTAGTGCGTATATTTCTAGAGGAAATAATTAAAACAAATATTTATTTAATATTTTTATTAATCTTCAACGAAATATGTTAAAATAAGGCAGATTACTACTATTTGTGTATAAACAGTAGAATTAAAATTTATTAAAGTTATAAAAAAAACTTCGCAAATTTAATTTTTAAGGACAATATACTCCAAAATGTTAATATATTAGACAAATTTTAAGTAAACTTTATAACTACGTTCACTAATATTCACTTTAAAAGTAAAAATGAATAAAAAATAGCTACCTGATAGAAAGAATGTTAATTAACATCATAATGCAAAACAACGCTTTCTAGGGCGATTGGCGACGAACCTTGTAATTTTTAACCACAGTTAAGTGACAAAGACGACACCTAAGCTGCCCCTCCCCCTCTATTCTCTTAAACGTTCACACCACGCCAACGTGAGACCTTCGAGCCAAGAAAAATTTAACCCGTTTAGGACCATGATCACATTTTCGTGATCACTTCAGGGAACACGGTATCATATGTGAGATCACGTTTTGCCTGTTCTGAGGTCCGTGATCACACCTTTGTGAACCGAATTTGGAACTTCTGGAATTTGGAATGATTATAAACTGTATTCATGTCCAAAATTAAGGTCGCAAGCATGTTTTTCCTCATAATACTAAAATGCCTCGAGTAAAACTGATAGAATTTGTATTTTATACATTTTGAACAATGGGTAGTATAATGTCAAGCTTCAGCTTAGGAAAAAATGTTTAGCTTAATTTTTGCAGAACCACTGGATTGAGACCATTCGAGCATATAGGACTTTTGCTTCCAGTTTTGTGAACATTGCATTAACTGTTTGCAGTGAGAATGACTTCGCATAACCGTTTGGATGATTTCTTGAGGTGGAGAGCCATTGGCAGGCTTGAAGCTGGCCAATCTCAAGCAGAGGTAGCTTGATGGGGTTACAAGTGGCCCGAAAGTGGCCTCCCGGCTATGAAATCAATTCCAAACAAGTGATACTATCACCAGAGGAAGGTCGGCCAAGGTCGCCACAAAGCATCGACATTTGCATAGGATCGCTACTTTGCATTAAGCATAAGACGACACAGGCAGACAACGGCTCCTCAGATTGTGCATGGCCTTACTGCTGTGTCTGGAAGAAGAATTTTTAGGAAAACAATCTACAGCCGTCTTTTCAGTGATTAGTCTATATGTTCCAGACAAAGTCATTCTCGTCGAGTCTTCACTTGGAGAGAAAATGGAGCCCTCTTGCATCACTCCTACGTAATAAAAATCAACAGATTTGGTGACAAAGAGATCCTTGTGTTGGTGATATAATGTTGGGCAGTCGTACACCACTGTACGTTTTAGATTTTGGTACAGTCAACTCACGGCACTTTTGGGATGAAAACCTGAAAACCTATGTAAGGTTTTTATGGGTGTTATGGGCCCGGACTACATTTTTATGGACAATAATGTGTAGCCACACAGAACTCACATTGTTGATGAATTTCATGAAGGAGCTGATATTCCCCGTATGGATTGACCTTAGAGATCTCCGGTTCTCAATCCTATTGAATATATTTGGGATGGTCTTGGAAGATCCATTTCTCAGCATGGCCCCGCTCCCTGCTAAGAGCCCCCATGAGCTAAAAGTCCCGCTTTTGGAAAAAAATAGGCTTTCTTGCCCCGAATACTTATTGACACCCTCATAAACAGTATTGCAGCTCGTTCTAAGGCTTGTATAGCAGTTCACAGGAGCCACACTCCATATTAGACATACTTTTGCCAAGATAAATGCTTTACCTCTGATTTACGATTTCACACTTTTTGATATGACTTGTATCTTAACTCACAATTAAAAATTTTTTCCCATATTGTTATTTTGCTATATTCGTTGTGACATCGTTATTTGCTTCTGTGCCAAATTTCATGGGAATCCAGAGAATAGTTTTTCAGTTTTTCCAGATTTTACGTTTGTGACCTTAATTTTGGACATTATTTTGACGTATTTTATAACAGTAATGATTTTATATGAATTTTTAAATGGAGCTAGGCTTACCAGGAAAGATTGATTGGTCCTGGACAGCTTAACGTGTATCAGCCCTTCTACGTCATGAATCCGTAGTGCCACCAGAACTCGCGAGCCGCGACTCGACAACTGGTGGCTACGATTTCCTGACCATGACCACCAGGCTTTTTTTTCTGTAATAATTTATTATATAACTTACAAGAATTTTTCATAACAAGACTAACAAAGATTTTATTACATTTATTACTAATATAATTTTTTCCCCACAAACTATGAAAAAAATCCAGTGTGAGAAGCGTCAGAGAGAGAAAAATCTTCCGTTCATTTTGTTCTTATTTCATCGATTGTTTGGAAGACATCAAAAAAATATCATTTTCTAAATTTATTGTTGGGAAACGAAATGACAACCCAACACGCAATCTCTTCCCATTCGAAACGAAGGTGCCTTCTAATACTATCTTCCGTTATTAATATATAATCTTAAGTCAAATAAAGTTTTGTTTAATACCTTAGTGCAGGATTGAGAAACTTATTTGTGCATGAATTATTTGCAATTTACTTACAGCTACATGTTTTTTATATCCATAACCTGAAAGAACATATTAAAGAAACTTTAATTATAAATGTAACCAAGAAATACCTTGAATTTTAAATGCGTCTTTGTTTCTATTAAATTTATGTTCTACCAATCCCAGAAGAAGGGTGTCTACCAAGAAAGATATTTTCGAATTTTCTTCAAAATGATTTCACGATGCTAAAAATTTTGTATAAAAAGACATAAATAGCATGAAAATATTAAAAAAAAATAAAAATATTTCAGATTTCATTTTTTTAAAAAGGCTTCAAAATATTTAAGTTGCATGATGAGTAATTATGTCGAACTCGTCCTTTTGATGTGGCTAAAGATTATAAGGTGTGCAAGCAAAAACTTATGTCAATGTTGCAATGGCAATTTAACAAAAATAACTCAAAAACAAAATAGCATTTTCATATCAAGCCCAACGCAAACAGATTTATTTTTTCCCAATGCCTAACTTTCACAAATTGAACACATGTAGAGTTACACTAATAATCCTTCCTTTGAATTGAAAAATCTGACTTTACTTTTAAAATAGATTTTTCTTTATTTTGTAAATACACTAAGTCCTTCTAAAAATTCCAACCGCAATCGTAAAACAATTCATTTCAATGTAAAAATTCAAATTTGTAACGGTTACATTTAAACTCTGCCTTCCCTTGACAAATAACGACAGCCAGGTGGCGCTACTTGTTCTTGGGGTAAAAGAGAACGTTTT
Source organism: Trichonephila clavata (assembly GCA_019973975.1). Lineage (NCBI taxonomy): Eukaryota > Metazoa > Arthropoda > Arachnida > Araneae > Nephilidae > Trichonephila > Trichonephila clavata. The sequence continues at coordinate 40,109 of BMAO01032035.1, read as the reverse complement.
TCATGAGTTCTTGTTTTCCGCCGGACGGTCCCCGAGCTATGGATACACGTGGAGTCAGGGAAAGCCTTTCCCTCCTTTGATGTCTTATGTTATTTTGTTTGTGTGTGTATCTCCTTGTGTTGTGGAACTTCATGAATATTAAAATATCTTGTTCCTGTAACCATCAAAGGCTGCATTAATTAGTATTTCACAACATGGGAGTATTACAAATTTCAATAATCATGTAAAGGGAACTTTAAAATCAACTAAACGGGAGAAGAAAAAGTTTTGGAAAATATGAAATGATGGGAAATGGAAATATGAAAACCGAAAAAAAATCAATATTTTAAAGCAACTCATCAGAAAAATTGTAGACATGAGATTTTTAAAAATTGTTGATAGTATTACTTTAAAGTTTTAAAATACATGAATCTAATTACTAAATATTATTATTAAGCTCCAAAAATGAATAATTCTATTTGCATACTATTTTGTGATGGTAGAATTTCTGTAGGGAAGTAGAGTATGATGAAATACTTTTTACTTTTCTAATATGTACAAGGTGTGACACAAAAAACGACACTAAGTGTGTAACTTGGAAAATGAGTGGAGTTGGCAACAACTGTTCTGGAAACGTCCTCCCACGCCCCTCCTCTATCCATGTGACCAGTTTAGGTATCCGACTACTTGCGACAACTTTTTTTTAAAAAATGGAGATATTTTTTTGTTGTTTTTAAATTTGTATACTACATTTTAAGAAAAACATGCTAAAATTTAGAAGAGAAAAAGAAATTATTATTACTAAAAATGGGTAAAAATTTACAAAAAATAACATAAACGAGACCCATCCTGTACCAAAAATTTATGAGCTAATTTTCAATTTTTCAATTCTGATGTGTCGCTATGTCATTCATTTTTGAAATGACCTTCAGGATAAGAGATATTTTAATTTTTACAAAAATAGAGCACTTATCTTAAGTATTATATGAAATTGCTTAAAGAAACAGTGATTACATTAACACAAGGGACTAAATTTTGTAATTTTGTAATAAAACAGTTATTGATAAATTTGTAGGTTAATACACTTTTACTATTATACAAGACATACGTAGAAAAATTCAGTTAATTATTTTCAAAACTTTTTTAGCAATCACGGGCCCGGTTTGAGCATTTTCAAATAAAACACACACACATTTCGAGTAAAACGCGTTTTAAAATATGACATCTTGCTTAAAGTAAAGGCATCTGCTTTTACTAAAGAACTTGTAGTTTTTTTGTTCTCGCTAACGGAAAATAATCAACTTGGTATTTTTATAAAGCTAATAAGATGGTCTGTAAAATAAAATCATAAAAAAATGTGTCAATTTTTGGCAAAATTCACAATTTTAGAATAGTCGGATTCCTTAAAAGAAACAGAATGATAGATGTATTTCTGTCGAATTCACACAAAAACTCATATTCATAGTCAAGTAAAAAGTTCTTATATGTGCTGTTTGTTGTAAAATCTTTTTTTATTTCTTAGTTGGTTGTGTGTGTGTGTGTATGTGTGTGTGTGGGTGTGTGTTTGTGTGTGTGTGTGTGTATCCCTAACTCGACGATTGATACTATTTGATGTTATAAGTATTTAATAATTAATCTCTTTACCTTAAATTTAAAAAAAAAATAGTTTCAACATGATTATCAATTAAAAATCTCTCTCTCTCTCTCTCAGTTCTCAAATAAACTGTGTTAAAATTTGTTTGGTGTACCTATAGATAACAAATAATATAGGTTTAAATTTAATGAATTGTATATATATAGCGAAACATGTGTTTTGTTTCATGCTTTCAATTTATACATTTTATTAAACAATACCTAACATTCTATATACATTTATTAAAATAATAACAAATTACTGTAACTAAAGATTTTTCAAAATTTTCTTAGCACAAAAAAATCCCTTGGAAATTAAGCCTGTGTTAAAAATTATTTGGTTAATCTAAAGGTAATAAATCATCAGATGTTAAGTTAAATGAATTACATATAAGGCTAAACATGTGTTTTGCTTACTAGTTTCCAATTTATCCATTTGATTAAATATCACCTAACATACTATACACATTTATTTAAATAATTACAAGTCAATGGAACTAAAAAAATTTTTAAATACTTCTAATTGCACACATAAATTCTCTATAAAAACCCATTTTCTTTTTTTAAAAAAAAAATCCGCTGTGAAAAACTTAAATATTTCTCCCACTTCATCCAGAGAGATTGGAGTTCTGCCAACGATTCTAAGCGAAGGTGCTTCTCTATCGTGTCATCAGCGAATGAAGTGAGAAGAGTTCATTTACACATCATTCCGTGTCCTAGGTAATCTTTTAGCACATCATTTGTCAGCTGATATGTACCAAACTTTGGAGATTCAGATAAGATTTTCAACGAGATATGGATATATCGTTTATTCCAGGAGCTTTTCGCATTACTTTTTGACACTTACTTAGCTTTTTCGTCGCTAGATTTTTTTTCTGAGATTACTTGTATTTATATTTAAGCCGTGATTTTTAAAAATAATCTTTATTTATGCGTTTGGAGGAATCCAGTTTAAGACTATTTTCGAACATCTGTTTATTTTTATAGTAAAATTCTTTGTGCATATCTATCTAAATTGCAAACGAATAAGTATGAATAATTAAAATAATTAAATAGAGGGAAAATAGCAGAAGTAGTAGTAACTTAAGTAGGTATAAAACTAATAATCATTACATGCGTGAAGATGACAAATATTTTATAAAAAGGGCAAATAAAACATTAAAAACGAGTACAGAAGACGAATCAAAGCGTCAATAATGATATTTATATTTCAAAATTAATTTCAGAAAGGAAAAATAATTGCACAATTTCTCGATTAATTTCATAGTGACTAGGACATATCCAATGTCTTTAGTTGCTATTTCACTTGTTTCTCTTGAAAATTGTAGAACAAAAGTATTTTTCTTTTGTGTTTACAATCGTTTAATATGCTCTTTCCCTCTCTAACATACTCAACAAAAATATTACAATAATCTCGTTAAATAGCAAATTCTTTTATAAAATACTCTAAATCAAATTTATGATGTGCGATCAAAGTGACATTTTAAAGTCTAAACTATTTAACTCTGAAGTTTTCAAGGGAACAATAGATACAATCGCAACAGAAATTGCCTTTTTGTATTTGATTAATCCCCTTTTAAAGTATATAATTTATTCCAAGTATTCATTATCCCTACATAGATAAAGATATGTAGATCGAACATCTTATTAATGCTTAGAGTGAGTGAATATTAACGTCGCACTGTTCAGCTACACGAGAGGTTTTGGTGACGGATCTCGTAATTTTGAACCATGGTCAAATGACGAAGACGACACCTGAGCTGGCACCCCTCTCCTAACTACCACACGAACGGGAGGACATTTGAGCTCTCGACAGATTTAACGTGCATCGCTCCCCTACATGGCGAGTCTTTAGTGGTACTGGGCTTTAACTTATGACACGCCAGCCACTATTCGATGCCTTTATCACTAGGCTAGGGCGGCCCCTAATTATTTTTACAACAACATATGAAAATTTTGGAATAGCAACTCTAATTTGTCATCAGGTATATGAGAATTTTTAATGAGAATATAAAAAAAATGTGAAAATAATTGAAAAAGAAACAAATATATCTATGAAGGGTATGTGATTGCAATACAGAATTAAAATGAGTGAATGTTTATTAGCGTCACCCTACAGGGCAACAAGAGGGTTATTAGTGACGGACCTCATAATTCTGACCCTTGGTCAAGTGGTCATTGCAACACCTGAACTGACAACTCTTTCCCCTAACTCCACATCATGTCATTTGCAAGAACTTTCAGCAACGACAGATTTAACGTGCATCAGCTCTTCACAACGAATCTTCAGTGGCACTAGGGATCAAACGCATGACTCGCGGGTTCAGAGTCCGTAACTGTGACTAGCCACTAGGCTACCGCAGACAAAACTTAGAATTTGAAGCGATACATGAATCGAATCTTTGATTCATTACATAACAAACCCTTCCATTCTTAAGTAAATAGCTATTTGGTGTAATTCTTTAGCAAAACTTTCTTCGAAATTGGCTTAGCTCGAGTTTTTTCATTAAGATATCCGACTACTAGGAACAACTTTTTTCTTTTTTTGTTTAAAAAAAAATGGAGATATGGGGATTTTTTTGTGGGTTTTTAGAAATATTTAGTACATTTTAAGAAAATTATACTAAAGTTAAGAAAATAAAAAAAATTATTATTACTAAAATGGGGAAAAAATTGATAAAAATTTACAAAAAGTTACATAAACGGGGCCCATTCTGTACAAACAGTTTATGAACAAATTTTCAATTTTGATGTGTTGCTGTGCTATTCATTTTTGAAATGACTTTCAGGATAAGAAATATTTTAATTTTTACAAAAACTAGAGCATTTTATATTAGTTATTATATGAAATTGCTTTAAAAAAGTGATTATTTTCATATAAGGGACTGTAAATTTTATAGTAAAACAGTGATTGATAAATCTGACGGTTAAAACACTACTTCTTTACATAGAACATACACAAAAATTTTCAGTTAATTATTCCAAGAACTTTTTGAGCAATCTCTGTCCCCGTTTGAGCATTTTGGGGGAAAAACACATTTCGAGTAAAACGCATTTTAAATTATGTCATCTTGCTTAAAGTAATGGCATGTGCTTTTACTAAAACACTTGTAATTTTTGTTCTAGTGAATATAAAAAGATAAACTTGGTATTTTATAAAGCTAATAAGATCCTCTATAAAATAAAATCACAAAAAAATTGTCCTTTTTTTGGTAAAATTCACAATTTTAGGGTAGTCGGATGCGTTAAGAAATTCTACCTTAACTCGAAATTTTGTTGGAAATGGGAAGAAAAGTAATAATTGAAGAATCCTTTCAATTGACAACTGTTTGTAGAAGACCATTGAGACCAGGTACTAAAAAGACTGATTGAATAAATCATTCAGTTGAAATACACATACACTAAAAACCGTTTAACACGAAACTAAGGGAATTGAAATAGTTTTTCGTGTTAAAGGATATTGCCAGAAAAATAAAATATATTCAACAAAACTAAGTTTATTCGAATACATTTTTTATAGATATGTATATGTGCATGCATTTTTTAAAAAATTGATGAAACAAAACATTTACAAGAACATAATAAAATTTAATACAAAATTTCCACGTTTTTTGAAAAACAAAGCATTTATTGAGTTTTTAAAATAATAATCTGAAATTTTTCTCTGTGTTGCATTTTGTTAGTATCAAATTGGCAACAAATAGTTCCATGTCTTCCATTTTGTTATTCATATCACCATTGGAACGTACGTCTAAGTAACTGCGGATAATTTTTTCATGGCGCTCTTCATTTCGGATGACGTGAGGACAGGAGCTTTATAACTAATTTTATTTTTGTCGTCGTAATCTGCATGAGCGATGTTTTTTTATCTTTGAGCAAACTACAAAATATATTTGCCATAATCGGGGTAGTACACGCATTATTATTATCTACATCAAGGAATTCTTCCGATGATACAGTAGGACAGTCCAATAATGCAGAAACTTTCTTAAGAATTTCCTTAAATGTCGGCTCAGTTTCAATATCATCTTTCTTCATTTTTGGTGTTAAGTGATCTTAATTTCGTGTTAAAATATCCGACTACCCTAAAATTGTAAATTTTTCCAAAAATTGACTCATTTTTTATGATTTTATTATATAGACCATTTTATTAGCGTTATAAAAACACCAAGTTTATTATTTTCCGTTCACTAGAACAAAAACTACAAGTGTTTCGGTAAAAGCAGATGCTATTACTTTAAGCAAGATGTCATACTTTAAAGTGCGTTTTACGTGAAATGTGTGTTTTTTTAAATGCTCAAACAGAGCCAACGATTGCTCAAAAAGTTTTGAAAATAATTAACTGAAATTTTTTGTGTATGTTCTGTATAATAGTAGAAGTATTTTAACCTTCAGATTTATCAATCACTGTTTTATTACAAAATTGACAGTCTCTTCTGTTAATAGAATCACTGATCACTGTTTTTTTAGGAAATTTCATATAATAACTAAGATACACACACACACACACAGTGTGCTCTAGTTTTTATAAAAATTGAAATATCTCTTATCCTAGAGGTCATTTGAAATATGAATAACATAGCAACATATCAAAATTGAAAAATTCAAAAATTGTTCGTAAACTTTTGGTACAAAATGGGCTCCATTCATGTTATTCTTTGTAAATTTTAACCCATTTTAGTAGTAATAATTTATTATTCTTTTCTTAATGTTAGCATATTTTTCTAAAAATGTACTAAACAAATCTAAAAATGACAAAAAATTCCCATATCTCCATTTTTAAAAAAAAAGTTGTCGCAAGTAGTCAGATACCTTAAGAAGAAAAAAAATGCATGAGAATACACACACACATAGACGTTTGTCGGGACTGTTGTATTATTTCGTGCTAACCGATGTTTCGTCTTAAGCGTTTTGACGTTAAACGTATTTCACTACATTCAATTGCGTAGGGCAGAAATAACTAAATACACTGCTTGGAAAAACAATAACAAGAACCAGTCCACCTTTCAGTCAACGAGTAAAACATTTAACAACAACAAATACAGTGAAGAGAGATCAACACGCGCGAGTAGTGATACAGACACTTCATGGATATCTCTTTTGCTTCCAAGACCGCTAGCACAAAATTGTGTGTGATTAAAATAGCGTCTACTAACACAAAAAAGATAAGGTAACTTCCTAGGTTAAAAAAATGTTGTTTTTTTTAAATTACGTTTTTTTTTTAAAAAATGATGTTTTTGTTTTTATTATTGATGTTGAAGTTTTATATTGTGTAGTATCCAGAAATGTTTATTTATTATGGTTCTTAAAAATAATGTTATTAATATGGTAATATAAATGATATGGTAATTTTATTAAAACTTTATTAAATTAATTTCGCCGGCTTTTTTCACTGTTATAAAAATGTTGGTTCAAGTCCTAAATATTTTATAGATAATGAGTTTCTTTTTTTATCATTTTATTTGAAAAGAAACAAGAAAGTACTTTTTCTGTTGTTTTTCAGAAAACTTAAGTGATAGGTAGATAGATTACAAAAGAAAAAAAATGCATTCTTAAGGGGGGCCGGCACTTCCATAGGGGGCCCCATGTTAAATTACGTAAGTTTATGTACCTTTTTCTTAGAAACTACTTGCTTCTCATAGATGAAATTTTTACAGTAGGTTATATGTACTATCAATAAGACTTTAATAGAGGGTTTTGTCTTTTTACTAAAAATTAAAATAATTATGATTTTTTAAAAAATGTTCAATTTGTTCCCCTTAAAATTTAGCTTAAAAAGACGTTATCTAAAAATGTTTGCTAGATATATCTTATCCCCTCCATTAAAATGTGTAAACATGTTGAAAATATACTTACTGAAAATTTGAGGACCCTACATTAAATAGTGTCTGAGAAAAAATACATAAATGGAAAAATATTGCATTTTGAGAAAACAGGCTTTAAAGTAAAAACTTGTAATTTTTGACGATTTACCTTTTTTAATACTTTCCAGAAGCATATGAAATATTTTCTTTGCCCTCTGTTTCTACAAAAGACTCTTCTAATTTTCTTTTTTTTTTCATTATTTTTTGCAATCTAGCCTTTTATGTGTCTCAAAATGCTTTGGTTGGGCTACGCGAATCCTACGTGCATCTAATTTTTTAAAGCATGACACACAGTTAAAACCTGATTCAATACTACAATGTTTTAAAATGATTAATTTGGCTACATGGCCCATATTGAATTGTGCAATTGCCATATTTACCCCTAATTTTAGAGTTTTTAACTTCACAAACGTAGATTTTGGAATGACTGACTATATGGTATTATTAACTGGTTTTGAGTCTTTCCATGTAGACATTTTTTTAATAACCTAGGATCAGCTAAATCTCTAAAAATTGGCTTAATTTCATTCATGAAGGAAGATGGCACATGGGTATGTTTTTTATGATCATAATGCTTTTCGTTAAATTCAGCTTTTGCTTTCTGAAACTTGCACCATGAATTTGTACCACCATGTTGATGGCTCTCATTTGTAGATAAAAGATGGAAATAAACAGCCCAAACAGCAATTTTCATGTTGTATAAATCATTGATAATTTTTCTAATGGCCATACCATAATACCTCTGAATTTTGGAAATTAAAATGTCGGTGAGTCGGTTGCGTCCACTTAGGTTTCTTCCATCACTTAATTTTTTTCCCTTTGTTTTTTCTTTTGAGATCCAAAAGACGGGTACCCATACGCTTTTGGATATGCCCAACACACTCTAATTTTCTACTTGAGTGTCATAAGGATTCAGGGCAAGTATTGATGAAAAACCTCTAGAATCTCCATCACCCAAATATTTTGTGTAACGAATGCCATAGTGAGCTTCGGATCTTTCAAATATCACCGTTACACCTTTCACTTCCATGCCTCCACTTGTTTCACTATAGTTGGTAATACATGATGGTTCATGAACAGAATTAAATGTAGTTTTGCACCGACAATGTTTCGAAAACACTTCAAAGTCAATAAATTTTCCAGTATCGACACTCGTAGCTGTAGCAATACCATTGAGGGACTGGTATCCTCTTTTCTGCCATGAACCATCTAAGGCAACAGCAATACCACGGCTACCTTCTATTCGTGTTGCCTCCTTAACAGAATTTCTCATTGATTTTTCACAGGTAAATTTAGAAGAGTCGAACAACAATTCTGTATAAGTACGGAATTTTTCAAGTGGAGATGGCAAGTTCATAAGTTCACAGGATGTTTCTGCAGCTGAACGACCTCTTCCAATAGATCTGAAAGCAAATACCAATCTGATATTTGAGTGGAAAAGTTTATTTTTATTCTTCAATTTAGTTGGCGTATGGAAACCATGATTGTTTGCCCAAAAACTACAATAAAGTTCCATTTAATACACAATTCCATCTCTTTTAGAAGCCTCCAATGAGATAGAATGGCCACAATTTTTACACACACAAACAGCAAAATTCAATAAAGTTTATTCAATAAATTTAATTCTTTTAAAACATTTTTTCATTACTTCCTTCCATATCTTCATATAAACCAGTGATTCCCCCCCCCAATGTGGCCTATATAGACCCCCAGGGGTCTACGCCAGCCAAAAATTAATTTGGGGGTCCATGACGTGTAAATGGGGTCTATGATAGTCGATCTCATTAAACAAAGCCATGACTAATTTTTAAAATATATATATAATCATGTGGAAACCAAATTTTACCTATTTAACAAATTTATTTACTAAATATAATGAAATTAATTTGCATTTACAAGGTGACAGCATACATTTTATTAAAGCAAGAAACATTTCAGCTTCTCTTTCCTGAGTTAAGTTAAAGAAGTATAATAGTGAAGGTCCCGAATTTTCTAAATTTGTCACAGACATTTTGTCAGAACGTTTTACCCTAAGTTCAACATTTAAATGCCTTTTATTCTGATTTTGAAGTTAGGTTTAAGAATGATTTGACTATATATGGCAATACAGTAGGTAATGATTTCGTATAGTCATATTGAAAAAAATGTCACATTACAAAGGAACTGATCGTAATAAACACTAACGAAGATCTTAAAGTTCAGAAACGAATGCCAGCAATTTTGGTTTTAAAAAGTCAAACCTGTTATTTGTCTCGACTTTTGGAGTATCGCGAAGAAGTTTTTTTACTGCTTTTCCTAGTGTGAAGGAGCTTCAGTGCAGTTGCCAATTTCCAAAAAAAAAATTGTACACTCTAACAGAGGAAATTTAAGGTTAAACCAAACAAGATTAATACTAAATATTGAAAATTTGATATTGTAGTGCTAGAGATTCCTTCCTACCTTTAAAATCATTTGTTTGTTGTTTAATTAGTTTATTTAACAGTTGCATTTATTAATTAACTTTTAATTTCATTAATTAACATGTGCTTTTAAATTTTATACACTATACTTCATTACAGTTAGAAAAAAATTTAATTCTTTTAAAGTAGGAGTAGTAGCACCAGCTGTCAAAAAGGCATTTAAGTTGATAAATTTGCAAAAAAATCAATATTAATTAATCAGAGATCTACCCCAAACCGAAAAACATGGCAAGGGGTCTATGAGACAAAAAAGTTTGGGAACCTCTGATATAAACTGTTATTTGAAATAAGTTTTCATTTTGAAGCACTTTGAATAACAGTTTCTGTGCTGTCTGATGTGATAGCTGGAACATTTTGAGCATTCCTTTTTTGAACGTCGTCATTTTTGAGTTTTTTAACTATTATTTTAGATCTCCCAATATAGTTTTTGTCGGTAATCAAATACTAATAAATAATTTAATGTAAAACGTGGATTAAATAGAAAAAAAAATCTGGATAAATAAATCAGAATTCACAATTAGCAAGTTCAAGCAAGAATAATCCCATTTAACAACAAACCAAACGAAAAAAATAACTGTGTTGAGTTGTCTTTTCCTTTCTTCAAAGAAAAATTGTTTTATTTATGTGTAAAAAAAGATTATATTAGTTGTATACAATACAAATCGCGCTTTCTTCGAAAAATTAAGCATGAAGAAAGAAAGGTGCTCTTAGAGGAGCACTTGTCACGCGCCAAGGAAAATGGCTTCCTTTTAAAAAATAAATAAAAATACTTCTAATTATTGTATTTCCATATATCATATATCATTTTAAGCAGAAATGTTTGAACTTTTCAAAAATATAAAAAAAAAAGTCAAAATCGATCATTTATCAAAAATTCATGTGCCGGACCCCCTTAAAATATTTTTTAAATAAAAAAGTTGTCGCAAGTAGGATACCTTGAGTGCAACATTTTAATAAGTTCTCACTGACTCACCTCAAAATTTAAAAGCATACGCTAGTTTCAGTATCCAGAAATATTCCCATACTTAATTATCTAGCATAAAAATATTATTCAGTAATACCTCGATTTATATGCTTGCCCGACTTACGCGAATCCAGAGTTACGGGATTTTAAAATCTCGTCAGTCTTTTTTTTTCAATTTCTTTTTCAAATCGCTGAAACTTAGGCGAAATCAGTGCCAGAGCCAGATGAAATTGGTAATTTGATTAAGAAGAAGTTGTCGATCTTAACAGGCAAATAAATTTAGAAGTGGATTTCAAGAAATGGTGGATTCCCTCATCCAGGAGTTGACAACTGAGGAGCTCATTGAAAAGCAAGAGCAGGACATTGAAGATCTTGAGTCTTTCAACCCAGTTCAATCAGAAGATCGAACGGCCGCGGTGGCCGAGTGGTCTAGGCATCGGATCATGGCTAGCGTGTCATGGGTTCGATCCTAGTACCACTAAAGATCCGTCGTGTAGGCAGCGATGCACGTTAATCTGTCGAGAGCTCAAACGTCCTCCGTTGTGTGGCGTGGTAGTTAGGAGAGGGGGTGCCAGCTCAGGTGTCGTCCGCATCACTTGACCATGGTTCAAAATTACGCGGACCGTCGCCAAAAGCCCTCGTGTTGCTAATCAGTGCGACGTTAATATTCTCACTCACTCAATCAGAAGATCGAATGACGGTTGGGAATTGGACAGAAAGCCTTAGAGTTTAATTGAAAAAAGGGTTACAAATCTTAGAAAATACGTACTCCTACGAAGAGAGTATTTTTTCAACAAAACAAGGTGTAAAAAATATATATTAGCATGCTACGAGGAAATTTTGAGGGGAAAAAATCTTTAAACCGGCAGACTACTTTGTTAGATTTTATGTGTGAGACAACCTACATCACACAAAAAACTTCAATTTGGGATTTTGTACTTGTGTTATCTCTCTTACATTTTACTAAACATCCCCCCCCCTAAATTACTATTTCCTTTCGTCTCTGACTCAAACTAAAAATAATTTATATATATTTATATGCAAAATTACACCTCGACTTACACACTTGTCATACAATCCCACCTATCGCGTAATTTCGAAATATTATGGTACTGTTAAAGATTTTATAAAAAAGAAGTATAAGAAAGCACCAAAGTTAGTTTAGTTATCGCTTAAGAAAAATAAAACGTAGTTCGAGGTCTAAAAATGATAGTTAATTACTTTCAATCGCTCCAGTTCATCAACTAATTAGTGACTCTTCACATAATTAACGGTAACTCCCTTTAAATGTTCGCATTAGCCTTAAAACTTAATTCTGTTGGTCGAAGTTAAATGGAAGAAGGAAACTCAGTCAATTATGCAAAAATTAGTGATGAAGTATAATGATGGGAGTGTTGACTAATGTAAACAATGTAATTACTATGGGATTTCAAAATGAAACTGTGATGAACTAGTTAGAGAATTTGGAATTCTTCATTTATAATAATGAGGAAAATTTTAATAGCATACATTGCATAAGTACTTAGAAAACTTTAATTAAATTGCATATACACACACAATGAACATCACACTTAACACAATACTCTCATTGAGATTATTTTCAAAAATATTATTTTTTAATCATTATATCACACATAATAAGTAAAATATAAACTATGTATATTTGAGTGTGCTTTCCGTAATTTTTTTGATAAGTATTGTAAGTTATATATTAATTAATAAAATGTTATTAGTATAATATGAAGAATATAATACTCTATGCATATGAATTCTTTGTACGAATTTTTATAATTATACTTCATTTTAAAAAAATATATCATCTATATTTATAAAAATAAATGTTTGTATATATGAAATCGCTTCACAGCGCTCAACCGATCACTATGAAAATTCGCATGGATATGTATTTTTTGTGGAGAAGGTTTTTGTGCTATTTCTTTGTTGCAGCTCCCACTAGGTGGCACTACAGCATATTAACTTCTGCACCATTCAGTCAATCGCCAAGTTGCCAACGTGGTCGCCTAAAATGATGCCTACTTGGCTCTATCACCAACATTTCGCTATGTTTCCATTGAATCCCCATTATAATGTAAGGAATGGACACCCAGATTTAAGTTATTTACACTATTTTAAGCGTTCATTACACAAAATTTGTAACAAAGTGTTACTTTTGCTGAGCAGAGATCAGCTTAGGAAGGTGTTTTCAAAAATCGAACCACAAGAAAGTTACGGGGCGTTATAAATTTTTTTTAAAAAATCCTCTTTATTATCTTTTAGACCTTTAGACTTAAAATTTAACAAACATGGGATTTTTTTTGTTCAGCTGAGATATGCAAAAAACTTTTTTTGTTTAATTTGCAATTCCAGTAAAATTAACTCATTAAAAACTTCTTTATCCTTCAATCTGTATTGTTTCATTTTTCTATTCATTCATACGAAGAACGGGTATACCAGCTAGTCGTATGTATAGCTCATAAACGCAGAACATCTGAAATAGAGTTTACAAGGAGAATCAAAATAAATAAGTAAAGTAATACGGAGTATATTTCCTCATTAAAGTTATGTAACTTTTCCGACATTAATTCGTGTTGGAAATTTTAGACTTGCGAGTTCCCGTGTTAAACATTTTCACTCCTCTAGCAATGCTGTTTTGAATTCCTGGTTGGTTCAGAGAGGTTAATTACAATGGTCTTTTCAAGAACATCCGAAATATGTTTAGTCAGGTTAGGATCTGAAGATCTAGTAAGCTCATCCATTTTACGAATATTTTCTTCAGAAATAATCTCCAGTAGATAAGAATTGTCATCCATAAAAATGAAATCAAGAGTAATTGCAAACTGGAAAAGGTAAAAACATGGCAAGATTTCATTCCGTATACATAATACTAGACAAGAATATCTGTTAGAGAAGTATGATGATGTCTTCCAGCATGATGTCTATCAACACTGTAACGACGTCTCATTAGCATAACTCACCCCACTATACGTCCAGATTGACGTATGTAAGTCAGTTGTCCAGATGGGCCATTGTGTCTCCATGAAAAGTCACAAGTGTTTCACCCCTTACGCCGGAGGCATAACACGTGCGGACTGTTTGGGAGACTGGCTTTGTAATCGCTATTCCTTTCTTTCTTCATGACTTACAGACACCTGTTGGTCCGAAACACTCAATACGAAGGAATCTACGAAATGCAGTCCTTTTGTGTTGAGATTACCCTACCCTATGAATGGAGCCAATTTGTATTGAGAATTCTGGCGCCAAGGAGTGTCGCAGAAACACTCCGCGAAAGTATGACCGGACGAATTTTGACTTCCAGATGTTGGACACAAGCATTTGTTGGGGAAGCCAGGCCATTGTTCGCCTACACCAGTGAAGTGCGAATGAAGTCGGAGGAGCCGCGTGCAAAATTTGTGGCCCGCCAATGAGGGATAGCAAGGGGTGTGTAGATGACTTACCCCTGGAGTTTAAAAGAGTCGATTAAGGATTAGAAAAAAAACTTGCTGTTCACGTTTCTTGATCTCGGTGAACTGAAAAATTGTGGGGGCGAGCGCCCTCAGGACAAATAGACAGTTGTATCCGACTCCTGGATCTGAATGTCCGGCGAATCAAAGCGGATAAAATAAGCGGCGCAACGGCTTGGCGGGACCTGACTGACATTTGAACGTGACCTTAATTTTTTCTTCCCAGCGAACAACTGAATGGTTTAATATAAAAATACTGTATTCTAAATGGTAATTATTTAACCCAGAAATAAAGTGTTTCTTTTTTTTTTACAATTAGCTGTAAGACAACTAATGCTACCCTGTAAAGACCTTACAACACCATCAAAATTTTACAGGTATACTGTTTTCTTTCCTGGGTGTTGGGGTGTGTCACTGGTTCCCTTCAGGTAATGGTTTGTCAAGAATTAGTACTTATATAGGCTGAATGTGAGCTCATTTTACGCTTTATCCCTTTCGCAATGTTTTGATCCTTTCTTTACCATGCTAGCAAGCTGCAAAAAGGAGCGGGACTAAAACAGCAAGTCATTCTGTAAACAAACCTTTCTCATACTGCCCATCAGGAAACAGTAGATCTGGAAACGAGTTCCTGCTGACAAAATTCATGAAGCAGCTGGGAAACTACTGCATTTGGGCAACATTCTGAAACGGACAAATAAAGGCTTTAATTGTTCATTTTTCACAAGTCGATCTTGCTTTTTCTGTGCTGGCAGGGTCTTTTAAACTGTCTCCATAAGTTATGATCAAAGGTTTGATCAGCCTGTACTTGGAATTGTGCCTGTATCAAACCTTCTGATAATTTGCCACTTCGTTCTACTAACTAACTGATGGTTGTTATTCCTTTTGGAGCTTTGCTTTTGAATTTCAATGAATATTGTAAAAGTACATGATAAAAGTTGCCGAGTTGTGCGGATGAACAAAGTGTGGAAATTAGACTGTGCGTTTACCAAGCATTTTCTTTTAAATATACAATGAACACTTTTTCATAACTGACACTAAAAACACACAGTATCTTTATTTTAAAGCACTAGTTTTACCTTTCGATTTGTACTTTTTGAGAAATTCTATTAAATGTGCAAATTTCCTTTATTAAGCTGCTTAAAATTTAATAAATATATGTTCTTAATTATTAAAATAGAAAATATACTATTTAAAAGTTCCTCTGCGTATAAAAAATTAAAACTTCCATCAGTACAATTATTGAAAATTCAATACAGAATTAAAGCATCCGTATATGTAGGTATCAGTTTTCTTTATTCAAATACTGCTGTCACTGAATTTATTCAAGTAACTTTTTTTCACGCTAAAGTTTTTTCCCCCTGATCAGATTCTTGGCATTCCAGACAGAAGCAATTTAAATTCTTTCGAAACTTGATTGAATTTAAAAGTTCTTGCCATGTAATCAAAAAATTGAAATAGACAGTACTAATTTAGAATTCAAAAGAATTTATACCGTGGATTTTTAAAGTCAGATTAGTTTCAAAGGACTTATTACGAGCACAAGAAATAAGGTAAATACCTGCAGAGTCCCTAGTCAAAACATTCCATGTGCAAACAGTGTTATCAAACAAAAAGAAATTATTCGCTTAGTGTAGTAAAATATCTGATTCTGCTAGAAAGAGTTTTTTTTATGCGAACTAGTAAAAAAAAATTCCAGACAAACTTCAAAAAATTAGAAAAAGAAAAAAAAAACGAATAAACTGTAGAATTTTCCTGAATAGTAGATCATTAAATTTAAAAAAGAAAAGAGATAGACATATGAATGATAATTTCAAGGAAAAAAGTTTCTTAACTAAGAATTTATGGATCATTTTAAAGCTTTTCAGGTCAGACAGAAAAATCATTCCGTTGATTTTATTTTTATCTAATTAAATCTTGAGTTATATTTTATGTATAAATTTTTACTGAATTAAGTAGTGTTAAATGCGTCGGAAGAATATATAAAAATTTAATGTAATTTTATACTTTTTAAAACACGCTTTTATAAGCTTCACTTGTATGTAACAGAACCTTTGAACTCGATTTTTACCCGCTTTAAAAGGCCAGATTAATTCGAAATTTTGCACACTTGTTATAAACCGATGACAATACAATAATTTAATATTTTTGTTCAATTGTCTTGATCAGGATCATCAGGATTAACGATTTCCCATTTCCAGGTTTGGCGACTAATTTCAGATCCTATTTCCAGGTTTAGCGACTAAAAGATAAATAACAACCCTAAAGCAAAAACGCCAATGGGCATTCTAGATTTTAAGAAAATTACGCATTTAAGATTAATGCATCGATGAATAAATGATAGTTTAAATACTAAAAAAACACGCTTTTTATTGTAGACTAAACTAAAAAATGAAAAATAAAATTATAGCTTAAAAAAAAACTAAAAAACACGCATTTATATTAATCGAACTAAAAAGTTAAAAAAAAAAATTCTTATGATATAAGAATACAGTGATTATAAAACGAGAAAATTAATGTCATTGGGGTAAATGCGTGGGGTGCTTTATATTACATTTTTACACTAACTCTGCAATTTGGAATAGAGCTAGTAAGAAATTATAACAATTGATACCGACCACCCAATGCTTTTACTACAATGACATTAATTTTCTCGTCAATCACTTTATTCCTATACTAATTTTTTTTCACTTTTTAATTCATTTAACTAAAAAAAACGTGTTTTTTTTTGTTGTTGTTTTTTGATTTTTTGTTCTTTGAAACTAGAATTTTTTTTATTATACTAGTCTTCACACAGACATATATAAAATTTCTCTTCCAATATATTGCACACTAATGTGGCAAACTTAAGCAACACATGCAGTTTTTGCTATACAACCATGGAATTGTTAAAAAAAGCGGTAAAATTGTTGAAAAGTAAAGTGAAAATGCAGCTCAGAGAGAAGCACTATGACATCAGAGGGGACATTACATCATGTAATCGCATGGAATGCACGCGCTTAGTGCCTAGGTAACTAAAAATGAGGAAGGACGCTTTTCCAGGCATTCCCTGCAAATGAAAGGGGAATCATGCGTTATGGCTACAGAAAACCCCCAAGATGCCTTTACACGTGGTAGAATGGTGGGCAAGCTTGAAGAGGGCTGATGAGTGTTGCGCAAGATTTCGGAATTGACAAAAGTGTTATTTGAAGAACTTGGAAAGGCTCCCACACACAAAGGACTGAAACAGCTGTAAGAAAGGTTGACTGAAAGAAAAATGCTATGTGATGACAAGCATATCATTTTGAAGAAGAAAAAAGACCAAAACCAGTAATCGGGCAACATTGCTCAACAGCAGTGTAAGATTCAAAACTCCACTTGATATGAAGAGTGGTAAAGATACGGTTTCATCCCACAAGCATCAGTGAAAACCCTCGTTGGAGGGGTCTTGGAATTTTTCTGTAGGGAAGCATGTTTTGTGAACGAACGGAGCTCCATATTTTCGACAGTGGCTCACTGACTGTGCAATGGATGGGCTATCCCATCCATTAGTGTACAAGAGTTAGAAGGAAAACTAGCCATAGGTCAAAACAACACAATTTATTTACAATCCTCAACAACGACACAAATTCAATAACTCAAGTTAAGAAATGCACCGATTGATAAATATGGGAGCAATATCGAAATAGACGAGATAATTGGAGATATAATAATAAATTGGATAACTTACTTAGCACTTCCAGGCAATACACCTTCTTATATTTGAAGATAATTTCTAGAGTAATCCAATCCGACTGACCGAATCCCATTTAACAACTAATTGACCAAATCGTCAATCTTAATATTAATCAAATAATCTATGAAGTACTCTGGTCTAGATTTAAGTTTATTTCACGTTAATCTTCATCGTTATCCTATAACTTCTAACCTCTCTCTCTTACTCGAATCCGAAAGCTAATACTTAAATACATAATTTACATATATCGCGTCTTCGGGAGGAATTTTTCAATTAAATAATATTTAGAGGAAGTAATTTCCCAAGAAGATTGTTAGGAAAAACGTGGAAAGACCCGTTATACCTGGAAATCGTTGCTACGAAGAAATTATTCTGCAACACTTGCGTCTGTTCCGAGATACCATTGGTCCAAATTTTATTTTTATTGACGGCAATAGGCATCGATATATGGTCTTAGATATTGAGGAGATTCTAAAAAGTGAGAAAAATTGATTGACCAGCGTGCTACCCTGATTTAAACCCATCAAACATGTAAAGGATCCCTTGGGGAGACGCCCGAGAAAAATATCGTATCCTCCGGAGAACATCAGACACCCGAAACAGATGCTCCGTGAAAAGCGGAAACTTTTACTTAAAGAACTGCTAGATAATTATGGTACATAGCATAAACAGACGCAATTTTTAAAATTACGGGAGATCATATACTTTACTAAGAGGTTTTAGTTTGTTTTCTTCCTCATGGCTAGACAATGTTTTTATTAACGCCATTCTGTCAAAAAAGCCTTTTTGTGTTATGTATGCATATGTAGCCAATAACCCTCGTGTCGCTTTATAGGGTGACGGTAATATTAATTTCATTCATCCAATATTCTGTTTAAATTGCGGGAGTGATAGGTCGTCTCCAGCAGCTCTAGCAGTGTTGCATCATAGTGCAACGTTAGTTAAAATCAAACCCCATTTAATTTTGAATCAAAGCCATATGATGAAATCGACACATAATAGGCACCTCATTCTCTACATCCGTGCTATTTTAACTTGAGGGTTTTAAGACCTTATAATGTTATCTAGCTATAAGCCCCTTACACATTGGGTATTAAGTGGCACTAGTGCTCGAGCCCATTCCAGCCACAAGTTCATGACCATGTCCATTCGACTTTGAGACAAAATTACGAGATCAATCACCAAGTCTCGTGTTGCTTCAAAAGGTGATGTTGACCCTTTCGTGAACCTTAGAAAGATTACTTCCCATCTACACGATCTTACAAAATACACCCGTGAGAAGCGCAAACTCCATTATAATACATTGGACTTGCTATTATAATGATGGGAACCCTATTTCCCGCCTCAGTTTTGTTCTGCCATCTATTGTTCGATCGACTGAATAGAATTAGAACTTCTGTTTTGAAAGCTTAGAAACGATGTGTGAGATTTATTCTCCTGTGACACCTGCTTCGATGTGACGTTTGTATTCATCAACTATTCTACTGCAAATGTGATTAAAATACTGCTTTTATTGTGATAACGCTTTCTTATTTCGAAAATTTCTGTATATTTGGTGCAGTAATTATCTAATATTGTATAATACGCGGGTTGGGGCAAAAGTCATGGCAACTATTTTTTTTCTTGAAGATATCAGTCTGGTTGGAAAATGTGACATATGAAGACGAAAGGACAAGGTGTTAACTGCATCTGTGGACAATGAATAGCACTGGAATATCCTAACACACTAATTTATTACGGTAGTATACAGGGCAATATGGCCTTCTCAGTGCAAAAGAATGACAACACAGTACACATAAAGTTGACATGAGGATGCGTTTGTTGTGCGTTTCTCGATGCCACCTGCTCTCTCTAACTCCAGTAGCGTCCATCGTCTGTCTTCATCCATGAGCTTCTCGATGACGGCACGTGCCAAGTCGGTTCGTACACTGAGCGGTCGTCCCGAACGTTGATCATCACTGGTTGACACACGTCCTTGCTGAAACTTTCCTACCCACCGTGCTACTGTACGGGATGGTAGGGCATTATTCCCAAGGGCTTTCACAAATTCACTGTGACATTCCCATCTCATTTCTCCCTCGGAGAACGGCTGTTTTGATGTAAGCGCGCTGCTCAACACGGGTTACTTCCATCTCACACGACACTCACGAGCTGGCTGATTTCGCAGCCCTCGCTGCGCTATTACCAGCTATCACAGAGCCATCTGTTGTTCTGCATACACACTATACCAGCAGAACAACCACACGACTCATATACGTTTGTGATCCGTTCACATATCTACAAAAAAAAAAAAAAAATAGTCGCCATGACTTATGCCCCAACCCTCGTAAATAATGGTTGAAATGTGAAAGTGCTATTGTATCATGTAAAAGCCAGGTGCAATTTGTACACTATTTGAAAAATAGAATATTTAGTTCATAAATAATATATTTAGATAACAAATAAAGAGAATTCTAGTCTCTTGCTGATTTCTAATAATTCATCTTACATTTGTCTTAATTTTTATCTAATAAATAAGTAGAATTTACATATTTTTAAGTTTTAATATTAGTCTTTCGAATATCAAACTGATTTCATCATTTTAATAGGAATGCAATCTATTTTTTAAGAAAACTCCAAAATCTTTTCACAACATACCAATAAAACTCTTGCTGGAACTTTCTAAAAATAAGCTGTTGTTAGTCCTTTTTGTTATCTTTTCCGAATTTAATTTTTTTCACCCACTTCTTCCATTTTCCATATCGTTACTTTCTTTTTCAACAACGAAATCACTACCCAACAGCTGCAAAAGACGTTTTGTTTGTGACATTTTCATTTTGCAGTGCCTAGAGAATTCAACCGCACCATGCTCTACCACTCACAACGGAGAGTGTTATACTGAATTGATACGGCAGATTTTAAAATGTATATATTTTTGCTCGAACAATGGTAAATTTTTGTATTGTGTGGATGGATTATATAGTGTGTAAATAGAAAAAACTACACGTTGTTCAATTATTATGAAAAAAAAATTTAATTAATGAAATTAAAAAAAGCAGAAAATATTAGTCTTTGCAATAGACGAAATTCTACAAAGAAGTTAAAATAAATATATTATATTCAAATAAGTATAATTTAAAGCAAATTTTAGAATAACCTGTGCGGGTGGTAACTTTATAAGCCAGTAACAGCCTCCGGACTGAAATGATCATTTTTGTCCAGGGGTATGTTACGTGCTTACGGAATAGAAGGTGCGAGTTCTACCCTTCATTGATTACCTTGACGTTGAACAAAGAAAAACGCAACTTTTGCGCAGCTGTCGTGTGTCTATCGACCGCAAGAGCAACCAAGAGACATCAGACACATATGACACAGCAAAGAAAGGCGTCAGACACACATGGCGCAGCAAAGAAGCCGTAAGACAGGCATGATGCTGCAAAACAAGCCTTCAGATCCCTATGACGCAGCAAAAACAAGCCATTAGACCCAAATAACGCAACAGCAACAACTCACACGCTCGCCATAACAGCGGTATCGTTCGTTTGCCTACCGACTCACTCGTCGGGGAGTGTGTGGCGATGGTATCTATATAAGCCAGTAACAGCCTCCGGACTGAAATGATTATTTTAGTCATGTAGTATGTTACGTGCTTACGGAATAGAAGGTGCCGAGTTCTATCCTTCAAACTAATGAGACAGAAACTTGAAATGGAAAAGTTAACCCAACTTATGAACAGTAATTTATGATGACTTAAGTTTTGAAACATTTCAACTTATATGATAGTTTAATCTTCAAAATATAGCTTTAAAAACATATTTAAACGATCATAAATTAGGATTAGAATATGAGACAAAATGTTCAAAAAACTATATTTAGATTTCGGAATTTCAAACGATATTTTCACTCGTCTGGCTCACACAAAAGTTCACACAGTCTCCCTATATATATTTATATATCTTGTTCATATTTTCAGTCAATAATAAGATACTTTTTATTTATCCTCTCAAGTTCAAACAAGTTCAAACTTGTAGTGGATGATACTTGATGCTAACAACGTTTTTTCAAGTATTCAATCATTGATTAAATTTAACTAATGAATTATAGTTTAAGATATATATTTAATTCGATATTATTCCTCTAGATGGCAACACCATTGGATAAAACAGCTTTTGTTATAAATTTGAGATGAAGATTTAATTTAACCTGAATAATCCTATACTAGTTAGACTTCAGCATTCCTTTTACACTGGTTTTACTTACTTATTATACTTAACTATAAATTTAATGTGGTTAAAAATGTTTTAATGCTAGTTAAAAAGTGTTTTGCCACTTAATATTGTGCTTCTGTCATATGTATAAGCATATTTATATTAATTGTAATTATTTAATAAAAAGTTAGTAAAATAAAATCTTTCTTTGTTAATCTAAGTAGAAACCTTAACTTAAAATTTACCTTTTGTAAAGAATTCATTATAAACTAAGAATTTTGCATTTTCGGTATACAAGGAAAGTATTTTATTAATTATCATAACTAACTGCTCAACAAAATTTGTTACATTCTCTTAAATAAGTTTTTATATAGAATGATAGAGTAAAATCTTATCTCAACAATTTTATTATTTAAAGGGTTGTTACTCACAATTTTCATTTTTATCTTTACCGTAGCATTCCGAAATGTTATATAAAGAGAGAATGAGTGACAATTAAATAAATGTCGTATTTTAAACAACATGAGTACTATCGATGACGGGCCTCAAATTTCTGAAATTCGTTCAAGTGATTAGGATGACACCTGAGCTGACACCGCATCTTCTAACGACCACACCACAGGAATAGGACGGAATTGAGTCTTGACAAATTTAATACGCATCGGCTCCTTCTACGTGGAGAGTCTTCAGTGGCATCATGACTCAAACCCGTGACACTCCGACCACGACTTCTTGACCATAGCCACTATTTTACCTTGACCATTAGCCAGTAGCGCACACAAAAATTTTTCAAGGGGGGGTCCATAGTCGAAAGTCCCCCAACTCGTATCATACCTCAAGATGACACCAATTGATTATTCTTATTTTGTCAACAAAAAACAGTAAAAAATTAATTATTGAATTAATAATTAGCACTAATTAATGAAATAAATTGTTAATTACAAGTACTTAATAAAATTTTACGTTATATACATATAGGATTATCATCAATCAAAAAACTCAAGGGCTTTGGGGGGGGTCCTGACCCTTAGGACACCCCCCCCCTTGTATGCGCCACTGCCATAAACACATATAGTGAGAAAAAAAAGAATAATACAGAGATTTTTTTAAAAATTTTAAATAGGGTTGTGGATTGGTATTTGTACCATTGCAAACCTAGTACATTCCCCGGGATCTGGTATCCCTTCTTAGTGCGGCACTATGTAAGTATATATCAATTGCCGCAATGTAATTTTAGCTCCCACCCAATTCAAACAAGCAATCCAGTAATGTTTAACATGCCGCATAATCACATGACTTGGATGCTATTGATTTTTTTGCATCATGAAAATTCACTGACTGGGGTCGGGGTCACACCCGCAAACCTGGGAGAACAAGGTCAGCGTCAAACCAACTGCGCAACCCACAGCCGCTATAATGCAGAGAGATTTTAAATATTTTTAATTAAAAAAAAAAATTTTTAAAGTGCAGAACTTATTACAAGAAGTGAGCATTAAAATTGCTTGAAATATGCATTTAAGCGTTTTTTCAAGTTCTTTACAAAATGTAACAAAATAATTCTTTCATTTTATATAATATCCACAATTTTCCCATGTATGGATAAACCAGGAGATGACATATATATATATATATATATATATACATGGGTGAATAATTCATCATCTCTCGGACCATTTCTCAAATACATACATTAATTAAAACTTTGAATGCTTCCATCAACATAATGCGTTTTTATGAAACATTTCAAATATGAAAAATGATAACTCTAATAGTTATCGCTAGATCACTTTAAACTTTGTTCATTAGCCGTATGTATTTTATTTTAGAGCCTGCACTAAAGCGCGCAGGTTTCTAATTTAGGATAAATCCTTCAAAATGAATGTTCTTTAAAATGTTAAAAGTCACACGATATGCCTTTGAACCCATAATAATAATATTTTAATTTTTGTACCTTATTATTTGCTGTAGAAATACGTTAAAGTGTGTCATTGATTTTGATAAAAAAAACTGCGTTATAAGTAAATTATTTTGATCTAGTATTTATGAATTTTTTTAAAAAAAAAATTTAATGTTGAAAGTTTAGGTAAGTATAATTTTTCATGGAATGGATGTGTGAAGTGTTGTTAATTGTTAATTTTAACTAAAATTAAACTGAAAAGTAATATAAAAAAATTTAAGTCAATTCCTACTTTGAATGAATGAATAGAAAGTGTTTTATCAACGATTGAAAATTTGAACAAGATATATAGGGAGAGAATGAACTAATAGTAGGAATAGAAAAAAGAGCAAAATTTGTCTGCATTGTTGTAACAATGCACACCCGGTTTGGCTGAAAAACCGGTTTTCGACGCCAACTTTTGTCATTGTTTTAACAATTATATTGTTACAATAATGGAGACAAATCTAAGATGCCTTCAAAAACCGGTAATTAATTTAATTTATAAATTAATATTTGAAAAACTGTATTAACATCAAAAGTGTCATCCACTACACGTTTAAAAAAACTTATTTGAACTTGATTGGATGAATAGAAAGTATTTTAATTACGATTGGAAATTTGAACAATATATATATAATATATATATATAAGGAGAGAGAGAGAGAGAATGAGCTAATAGTAGGAATTGAAAAAATACCAACGAAGTATCTTCAATGTGTGTGTGTGGTTAATTTTTATTCTTTTTATTAAAAAAAGATACTTCAAATGCATTCGAATACTCTAAATCAGGGGTCGGCAACCTTTCAGCTGTGGCGTGCCAAACCAACCTACCAACATGATTTAGCGTGCCAGGCAATAGCAAATATTTGAAACAATTTGATTCCCACGACAATACATGCAGAATTAGGAAAAATAGAGGCCAAAAATACAAATTTACTTGTATGCTAATTATGCATCATTTAAAGATATTTATTGACATAAAAATAAACATAAAATACAACTATTACTTCAATATAAATACAAATATTAAAACTGTGCACATAAATATGTATATTTTTAGAATTTTTAAGGAAAACTTAAAACATGACTGTTCTTTAATATAAATCAAAAATTAAAATTGTATATATATTATGCATTCTTAAAAATATTTATGAAACTAGAAATAAACAACATAAAGTATAAGTGTTCATGCAGCAAAGTTAAATAAAAAATTAAAATTTTAATGAGAACCTTGTCCCTGCAGAGATCTATTTAGTGTCGTTATATCAGGGGTATAATTCGTTACTTTTGATTTGACACAGGATTCAGAATGTACAGCAGTTAAACAATTTCTTTGTGGACTCAAAATATATTTCATATGAGAAAAAATTTGTTCACATAGATATGTGAAACCAAAATCGGAAAGCAGGGCACCACAAGCTATTTTTTTCAAACAATTAAATCTTTCTGGCAATGACACCCAGTAATTTAAAATAGCTGTCGATTTATTGCTAGAGTTAACTTCCAAATTTTTCCGTAACTCCGTAAATTTTGTTTTCCATAATTCTGAAGATATTAATTCCATGAGTTCCATTTCAAAATTATAAGTTTCCATCCACTCAAAAATTGACAAATCGAATGGGATTATTAATGTGTCTATTAAATCAGGTTTGATTAGAAACGAAAATATGGGCAGACCAGCTTCAAAGTATTTGCATCTTTTAGAAAACTCCTCCTTAAGTGCTTCAACGTAAATTTCAAGTTCATCTTTGTCTACGGTTGATGTATTTGCAAGCGCTTTAACATTTGGGAAGTATTTGTAGGTACTAGTATTAATATCACGGGAAAATATATTTAATTTTGTAGCAAAGCCCTTCCACAATATTCAAAAAGTTCAAGTACTGTTTGACTTTTTCCTTGCAATCCTAAGTTTAATTTATTGAGATGTTTAGTTATATCTGTCAGAAACATTAATTTACATAACCATTCCTTGTCGTCTAATTCGGGAAAATGTTGTCCCTTATCATTAAAAAAAATTTTAATGTGTTCCATGCATGACACAAACTTATTCAATACATTACCACGACTAACCCAACGGACATGACTGTATAAGGGAAGATCTCCATATTCACTTTCCATTTCTTCTAAAAGAGATTTAAATTGTCTGTGTACTAATGAAGATTGAGACACTATAAAATTAACTATTTTAACAACAGTACAGAAATTAAGCGCTGAGACGAAATTTTGGCAACTAAACTTTCCTGATGTATTATGCAATGGAAGTTCAATATTTTATGTCCAATATGATTTTCAAGAAGTTTGACAAATCCTTTTTCCTTGCCAACCATTGCAGGAGCGCCATCAGTAGTTATATAAAATATTTTATTTATATTAATATGTTTTCTTTCAAAATGATTTATAAATGAAAAAAGAATATCCTGCCCTTTAGTAGCACCACACAGACAGAGGAATCATACCGCATAATTCTTCATAAATTCGATTTTTATCACAATATCGTGCAGTTACTGCAAGGCGTGCAACATCATTCACGTCTTTACTTTCATCAAGAGCAGTGCTAAATGCAACAGTTTCTTGTAAACCTGAATTTTGTTTCGCAGTTACATTTTCTGCCATTTGTGTTATTCTTCTTTCAAAAGTTCGCGCAGAAGCAGGTATTTCTTGAATTCGTGATAATATTGTTTGCAAGTTAGGTAAATCACTGAACAATATTTCAGCACTTTTTAAAAATGTGTCCTTTATATGTTCACCATCTGTAAAAGGTTTTCCTTTGGCTGCTAAACAATGAGCAATGACGAAACTACATTCTGTCGCTTTTGGTTTGACTCCAATAGTTTGACACAAAAATGTAATTTCCTTTTTATATCCAGAAATAGCTCTTTCTAAAACTTCGCATTTCTCATCAGAATTCTTAAATGTGGTCTAGTGTTTAGTTTTAAAATGTCTTTGTACACTTGACGTACGACATACGACACTTTCGCGACATAGCACACATACAGCGCGATCTTTTTGTTGTATGAATCCAAATTCGTTAGTCCAAGAATCTTGGAAATCGCGAACATCAAGCATTCTTTTTTTAGTCGCCATTTGATTCAATATGTAACTATTAGCTGGCACAATGATGAAACAAACAATATACAAATTTTCACAATAAAACTAACACAACGTGACAAAGTTAAAAGTGACCAAAAAATCACGTCGTGCATCAAACTAAATTTAACTTTCGACTGAATTCATACTCGGTATTCGTATATCGGCGTGACTAATATAAAACAAAAAATGTGTTCTAATATATATTTCTATTAGCTTAATTCGCTCCAAAAGCAAAACATAAAATAATTATGACTTCTTTAGCACAACACTCAAAAAATTACATTTCAATTACAATATTTAGTTAAAAAGGACCTTTGTTATGAAATTTGATTTACTTGCCTAATTAACCCACATCATTGTGTGTTTTCTTTTTACCGAATTTATTTCCAATCCAAGTTAAATATGTTGATAGAATAACTATTTTTGTTTAATATATGTCCGATGGAAAACATCTGTTAAGCAGAATTTTGATTTATACCTAAGACATTTGTTTTTTCTTTTTCCGTCGATGCCCAAACTTTTGGTGGGTAAAAGACAAACTACTTACTTTTTTATTTACAGAGCCGTGATGAATGATTCTCAATTTTGCAAGTATTACTCAATAATTTTTATTTGTGTTGAATATTTAATGCTAATAGTAAGTCACATTTAAACAGAAGATGTTTTCTTTTACATAAAGCATACAAACTACAAGCAAGCTGATTCAGCAGAATCGTTTTATGGCAAAGAATCGAAAATGAAAAATAACCTATATATAAAAATGTACGAGGGGATGAAAGGAGAGACAGAACGATTTAGATTTATATATATAGTATATATCTTATAATTTTGTAGAGTGGTGGCGTGCCACTGGAAATTGCTCCGCGTGCCACATCTGGCACGCGTGCCATAGGTTGCCGACCTCTGCTCTAAATGCTTCTCTTACAAAAAATACATTGTATAATAGTGTTTTATGTAACACATAATAGTTAATAAATAAAACTTATTTTATCTTATTAAATTAATGCTTTCTTCTATTTTGTAATATTTTTTGTTTAGTCTACTTTTTTTCTTTTTAAAAATAACAAATGCCATTAAACCTGCTCGCTAAACAGTTGAATAATGATTTAAAACAAACGATTTGACTCATAATAAGAAATGGAATAATAAATATTGCTTAAACGAGACATATGTGCACTTTTGTTTGTTTTATAAAAAGTCGCGAAATTAATTCATTTTATCTTCAAATGTTTCAATAATAACCAAATATTTACATCGAAGCATCCAAACAAATACATTGTTCAAATTATAAATATAAATAATGAAGTTTTATTATTCTGAAAGCCTGTGGCAGTATTTTTTTTCCAGCAAAGTATTTCAAAACATTCGCAATAACTGCAATTAAAAATATGTTTTTAATTAAATACTTTTCAGAGTAATATGATGTGCAAATGATGTATGTGTTCTTTGCTTTATGGTTAGTATAATTGCATATAATTATTTTGTATTGTATGTAAAACTTTATTTGTAGCCATTATACTTGATTATACTTTAATTGTAGCAATAATATATAGGTTAATATTTGAATTTCTTTACTTTGAAATTTAATTAAAATGTTGGTATTCGTCGTTCAATTTTGCCAAACCCAATTGAAGAATTAATTCATAAAATGTCGCCAAGTCCTGTCATTGTTATTATTGTGTTTTAAAATACGTGGGAATGGTTTTCTAATTTTGGCCACATATCGCGTCATTTGGTGATGCCTATTGTTTTACTGAAATTGGTCGACGGTATAATGCATAAGTACCAAAAAAAATTTAAAAACAAGGAAATTTAGTGTAATAATAAAAAAGTAAAGGTAGAAAGAAGTTGAACTTTCTGGATAAATTTATAAAAACAGTTCTTTAAAAATTATTTCAGAATTATACTGAATATTATTTTTAGCAACATGTATTGCATGCAAAGAAATCTTTTGCATAAGATATGTATGATGCTGGTGGCAGAAAAACAATATAATTATGGGTTAACATATTTTTTATCCCACAAAAATGTAAAAAAATAGAATCAGATTTATATTATTATCTACTATTGCTTAGAAGATGAGAATGTATTTTAAAAAGTCTATGTTTACTATTTAATAAAAATCACAGAGAGAGAGAGAAGTATTTATATTTATGCGTATATAATGTATGTTTTCTTTCTTAATTTTTTAAATTTTACATATTTTTAATATTGTTCAAAATATTACAGACATAACAGAGAGTTCATTTCTACTTTTTTTTAATAATATACTAAAATAATTATGTTTATTTTAAATCCTTTTTATGTATTTATTCAAACTTGATTCACGAAATCGTAATGATATTTATAGAATTTTTTTTCCTTGAATTTTTTCACTGATTCACAAACAAGTATCCTATATGGCTGGGTTGTTATTGCTTATAATTCTTGAATTTTTTGAAGACTTTTTTAAATTACGTGACATTTTGTAATTGTACATATTTTTAACTGTGGATTTCTCAATACAGAACTATGGTCAAATTATCAGAATGAAACTTAATATGGCAAGTCTACAAATATTCCCAAGAAGCACACACAACGGTTTTCTGGTTCAATTATGTTTATTGCATGGTTATTGTTATATCATGGTCAGTTACGATAATGATAGTGCTTATGAAGCATTGAGCTTAATGTTCGTGAGATTCAGTTCACCAGGTAGTATGTGTAATGCGAAATGCGTAGTACGTGAATATTAAGAGATGAGTGAAGGAACTACTAATATTTCCTAATGTCATAACATGGTGGTGGTTCGATGCTGCAAAGTCCGTCGCCAATAGTCCGTAATCTTGCTCAGTACGGTGTTAATGAAAAACCTAGTTAACTTAACTCAGTGACGCAACAGTCCATGAGGTCTAAGGCCACTATGCTCATATCAGTATAGGTGATCTTGGGCCCTGATGTGCATGAGCAGATGTTCCTGTCAGGTGATCAGTCTTACGTGAAACCCCCAGTGTTAAGTTCGCAAGCAAGCTTGATACTCATTAATCGACCTATTGAAGAGATGAAAGGCTGATTTGACCTTTCCCAGCCCAGGGTTTGAACCTCGGACCTGTGATGTAGAAACGCAATGCTCTACCACTCAGCGACTGGACTTCCAAAAAATAATTGGTTACTCAGCCTTTATTTTCTTATTATATTATTATATTCTAATTCATTTTTTGAGAATATTGTTGATTTGTGACCTAAATTTATATTTATAATTTTCTAATTTAGAAAAAGTATTCAAAATGTTTTCTTGAAATCGAAATTTGCACAATAAATGAATAAAACGAAAATTATAAATGTGTATAGTGTGATTTTTAAATACAAATAAATGTCTAAATCAAGATTTGCTTAAAAGTTGGTTATGAAAATAACACACATACTATAATTTATCTTTTTCTTCTTCATTAGTAGTTAAAAATTTCACAAATACCAATTTCTTAAAGCAAATTCTATCTTTTAAATGAAAAACTGGTAGGACTCAGAATTCATGTTTTGGAATTTTTAGAATATGCGTATATTAAATAAAATTATTCAATGTAAAATTTGCGCTGCAACAAGTACGCATATATTGTTACAAATAAATAGTGTAACAGCATTGAGTTAGTCCGTACCCGATATAATGTTAATAAAAAGACTCCGCTTAAAAATATTCAGCATATTTTATAAAATACTTGTGTTAGATACATATTCATCCAATTTTATAAAAAATCACTTTATGATACTCTATCAAGCATTATACATAAATAAATAACAATGCTGACCACTTGAGCTCTTGAAACGTCCAGAAAGTAACTATTTAAGCCAGTCCAGTGTCGTATTATTCGTAAGGTTAACTAGACAGAAATTAAAGAATTACACAGAAATACCTAAAGGCCTAGGTATCCAGCATTAAATTAAAACGATATTTACGGGTTGATTCAGAAAGAGTGTGACCAAATTTAAAAGCATATAACTATTTATGCTAAATTTTAATTGTTTTCCTGCCAGTTATATTTTAAAAATGAAACGTTCAAATTAACCATCTAACTATTTTCAATAAAGAGGGAGAGGGTAAATTATGGCTCCGAAATTAGAGCCTCAAACCCAAAAGAAAATTTTACAGCTTTTAAATGCTGGTTGCTCAAGTTCTGTTATAAATAAAGCATTTGAAAAACAGAGAAGACATTTTTCTAATGGATAGATATTAAAACTTTGAAATGAAATATATTTTGGCTGGAAATCAAAAGCTCTATGAGAAAAAATGTAAACGAAAGGAAGCCCTTGGTGAAAAAGAAAAAATTAAGCTGAAAAATACTTATCGCTGTAGAAAATCCTCTGCCTAAAAGAACTTTAGCAAAGAAACTACAGGTATCGCAATCAACAATTTGTGATCAGGTAAAGAAAATTGGCTGTAAAAAAGTGAACAAACCAGTTTATCATCAACTGTCTGCAAAGACCGTAGAAATAAGAAATAAACGTTCTTGGTCTCTGTATTTAACGTTACGCAAAGGTACATACACAACATGGGTAACTTCGGATGAAGCACTACTTCATTCACAACAAAATGAAGATAAAATATATTTCACTCGAAAAGATGCAGCTATTTTTTGCAAAAAGCAAGTTGGCGGTCAGGTTTTATGATTTGGATGGGAATGTTCTCTCAAGGCTTAACAAAACCTTTTTTTATATAGAACAAAAGGCTAAAATTAATGTTAAACATTATCAGAATAAAGTTTTGAAGCACATGATCAAAGAAAGTAAATGTCTTTACCCTCAATAAAACTTTGTTTTTCGCCAAGATTCTGCACCAAGTCATACTGCAAAACCAACCATAAAATGGCTGAAAGATTAAAAAATAATAATTTTCTTCCTCCTGAAATGGCTGCGACCATTTCTTGACTGTATTCCTACGATTATTAGATACTAATAAAACAATTAAATAGACATAAAGTAAGAAAACTTCCAAGGCTTCAAAAAGCAATCAAAGAGGAAGTTAGAAAATACCCTTCAAAAATTCTCGAAAAAGCTCTTTTGCCTTGGTCTAAGCATTTACGTCAAATGTTCTATGCTAGAGGAAACCGCATTGAAAAGTTCATGTAAATAACTTAAATCAATAAAAATTTATGATGCTCTGAAATTGGTCACACTATTTTTGAATTAAACGGTATACCATGTTTTTTTCTCTTTCTCTCTCCATATACATACATATAAACATAATATGTATGTGTGTGTATCAATGAGATGATATTCATTTTGTGAATTGTTGCCGTGGCAGAGTAAAAAGTTTCTTGTTAATTGATCACATCACCCTTATTTAATTTCAACATTAGGAGATTTATTTTGATTCTGGGGGGGGGGCTCTTTTCTCAGGAGCAAAAGTGAAAAAAGGGAATTATTCATTTTATGGATTTAAATACTCAAGGAAAAGCAAAGGAAAATGTAATATAAAAATAAAATCTTGTGTTCAAGTCTAGGGAAATATAAGTTAATTTTATAAACTACATCAGAGTCTTAAGGAAAATTGCAACGGCTTAGTAAGGCACATGTAAGCCGTTATGATATTATTTTACTAAGAATCACCTGTAAATCTGATCAAAATCCAAGGTCTAATCCTT
Organism: Trichonephila clavata; assembly: GCA_019973975.1. Lineage (NCBI taxonomy): Eukaryota > Metazoa > Arthropoda > Arachnida > Araneae > Nephilidae > Trichonephila > Trichonephila clavata. Next base: position 7,204 of record BMAO01032035.1, on the reverse strand, counting down.
TTAACGAAGAATCTAATAAATTTGTAAAAATATATATTTTAATCCCTTAATACGAGGTGAAAGGATACGCGTCTCGAAATAAGGTTTTCGGAATTATGATATAGAGAAAAATATATCAGATTAGAATTCTAACTATATATTATTCATGTGTGTGTGTGTGTGTGTGTGTGTGTGTGTGATTAAATTGTACGTAATTTGTAAAGTAGCAGTAAGTATTTAAATATTATGAACTTAATCTAAATGCATATTTTATTTCACTGTTGTTTAAATCATAACTATACATTAATTACAGTGACTAGGCTTAGCTAAATTAATATTCTTTAATATAGGGTAAGAATAAATAGATACTGATATAAAAAAGTTCTATATAACTCAAGTCAAAATATTATAATCAAATTTTTCAAATGGTCATCTGGGAATAAAATATTCAGTAAACCAAGGTTTATCTATAAAAAATTTTCGTATGTTTTATTTCGTTCTTCCTTTACAAATATCTTTGAAAAAAGAACTTTTATATGATTTTACGTTAATGAACTTAACAAGATATATTTTATGCAGATTAAATTTAAGCATTGTATGCGAGAAAGATGTACATTTTTTCCATTTTTTTTCTTTTCTTGATCATAGGAATAAAATTCACAATGTATTGAAATAATAAAAATAATACTTCAGATTCTTTAATATATCTTTATGATGACACATGAAGTAAGAAACCGAATTTCGTACGTTATCTAATAAATGTCTTATCTCTATTTGAAAAGCTTGAATTTAAAATGCTGGAAGCAATGTTATTGTACCTCGTTTTCGAAGTCCATGTTCCAAAAGATGTCAGGAACGTATCTATTAGTAAATTTACAGTTCAATACATAATATTTTTAGAATAGAATAAGATGTTAGACTCTTCAGAACATGAAAATATAGCAAGATATTTAATAAAATGTGAATTTCCATGTCTTTTTACTCAACAAAAGCCGAAATGTCTTTGGATTTCAGTTTCTCAGATCGAAACTTTTGTTAAACTTTTAAATATATAAAATATGTTATAGACTATTCACACTTATATATCATTCAGAGCAATTTTTTAAGGAAATATTTTTTTCTGTTATTGTTTTTCATTATTTTATGAAGTTCGATTCGCAAGCGCCATGTTATTTGTCAAGAGATAAATTAATAAATCAATATTTTTTAAGTGCCCTCACCTTTATCAAGACATCAATTTATAAAAATTCAGAACAAAACTTTCAAAGAAGTATAATTACAACTAATATAACATAGTTTCACAGCGCTCATTTTCCAATGCATCTCAATTTTCCAGTCTATATCGCTCATCTCTGTTTCCTTCTAAGTTCTTTTGTAATTAAGATCACAACACCATCTCGAGCCAAGTACGTCATAAAGCAAACCTTTTATAAAATTTTTTCAAAATTCTCAAAAACGTGGTTACTTGAGAATTTATTGGCATTTTCCTCCAATGACCCCCCTAGAAATCTTATTTCACGCTGAAAAAATATTAATTTCAGCATCTATTAAGAATATTTCAAATGAACACACTAATTAGTTGATTTTTCTTATTTATTTTCTTTTTCTTTACATGTTTTTATTTTTTAGAATCATCATAATTATTTTAATGTAAAATGAAAGTGTACAAAAATGGTGCACTTTTTTGCGAGTTTTAACTTACAATCGGAAATTTTCATTAATTTTTGCTTAAAAATATTAATAATATTGTAGCTCTGCAATCGAGAGTTTCAAAAAGATATGTAATTACGCACGCTCACACTCATATAACCATTTTTTTTTTCAATAAAATTTCGCTCAGTATTATAAACAAAAAGGGGAAATGTCGGCTAGCCACAAAACTGCCAAAACCCCTCTTTTATATAAATCATTTTTATATATAAGAACTGTCCTAAATCAGCAATGCTTATTATATACTATACAGTCTATATATTTTTAAAATTCCAACATCTGATTTAGTCTCATTTACCTTTGATATTCAAATTATTTCTGTCTCTCTAGTAGAGAATATAACTACACTATGCATACACATATAAAAATAAGTGAGTGAATATTGGCGTCGCACTATTCAGCTACACGGGGACTTTTGGCGACGGACCTCGTAATTTTGAACCATGTTCATGGGATGAGGACGACACCTGAGCTGGAAACCCCTCTCCTTTCTTATACACCACAACAACGGGAGGACGTTTGAGCTCTCGAAAGATATGACGTTCATAGCGCCCCTACACGGCGGGTCTTTGGTGTAGTGGGCTCGAACTCATGATACGCCCCATTACCTTGATCACTAGGTTACCACAGCCACTATATATATATATATATATATATATATAATCAAAATTTCTCTACAAGAAAGAGATGAATAAACATGATCAAACTGAAGAGAATTGAAATTGTAAGGTAACCAGACAATAGATTTTAAATGGAAATAAGAAAAATTAAAAAAAGAAAGTTAAATATAAAAAATATAAAAGATGGATGTCAGTATTATAAACATTGCTGACTTAGGACAGCTTAAATATAAAATAATTTATATAAAAGTGGGGTTGAACATGTTTTGTGGCCAGCCAACCTTCTCCTTTCTGTTAATAATACTGAGCAAAAACTATTTAAAATAATGGATAGAAAATCTAAATCCATTATGAGAAAAAGGTAACTTACCTAAAAATTGCATTCAAAAATGCAGAGCCCGCGCTAAATCTAAGTAAAATAAACAAGTTATTGCCAGATTCTGGAACCAAATACATATTCAGAGAGCAAAGCAATGGCTGAAAAGTAGCACTTAGCAAAAGTATGAAAAGAATAGAAATAATAAATTAAGAATTGTAATCATACTACTATTATCTTAGGGACACTAAGATTATATGATTACAAATAATAATAAACTAAATAAATTTTTTTAAAAAATCTAATAGAACAAGTAATTTTACCAAAAATTAGAATTTGGAGGTACCTATATAGGTAGGAGGTACCTTATTTTTGTACCCTGTAATATTGTATGGAGAATTTTGCCTGGAATAACCATTTACATTTAAATGCCTCAGAGAAATCTATTCTTATTTTCCAACACTAGTAACAAGAACTATTAGTATGCACAATAATGAAAAAATCTACTTTAAGCATAAAGATTAGTAAAACAACTAAATCTAAAGAATAAGAATTTGCTTAGAGCACTCATAACATAATTACACAAATTTCTTCAGAGACGCCTAAATTCGAACCTTAAAAGCCACTTACACGAAAGCTAAGTTCACATCTCTTAAACATCTTTAATGCTACAACGCATAAACCTCATACTGATGCCTCTGTCTCAAGAGAGAGTACATAAGTTGTCCTGAATATTAAAGATGTGTTCGAAAAGCCCTTCTTGGATACGTACGAGAGTGAATGAGATTAGGAATATCTTTTCCATGGAGTAGTAATTTAAGCAAAAGAGATGGCATCAAACACAGAGGAAACTTTTCGGATCATTTAGTACGACTGTTGCTATGCCAACAAGTGAGCCAATTATGGTTGTCTTGTTAGAAAGTGTCATAAAGTCATATCGTTTCTTCGGTACAGATTGCATATCATACAGTTGCCATGGATTTCGAAGGAGGTACAAAGTTGCAGTGAAGCGGCATTTAAGTAACTTGGTTTATTTGTCTGATGGCTTGTGTATATGTGTGTGTGTGCGAGTTTGTGTGCGGGCGTTCGTGTGCATGCGTTCGTGTGCGTGCGTGCATATGTGTGTGTGCTTGTGTGCGTGCGTGTGTGCGTGCGTGTACGTAAGAGAGAGAGAGAGGTTTATAAAATGCACGGTATTTTAAAATGTATTTTTTGTAGATACATTTTATGTTTTTTAAAGTGTACGTAAGATTTACTTAACGGGAATGAATTTAAAAATCAGAATCTACGCGATAAAAGAAATGAAAAAGATCATATTTTACGTGTGGTTTAAAATGTGGAATATTAAACTCGTGATATAAAAGTTTTGGTTTTAGTTTTATACTTTTTTTATACTCATGTTTAATATTGAAAGTTATATATTTATGATGAAATAATAAGACATATAAAATTTCTTAAACTACACTCATGTCCATAAATTAAGGATAATTCAGAATCACACAGAAATTGAACTCTAAAATAAAAAATTCACCTGTAGAATTATCACACACATCTTGAAGAAGAATAAGCAAATTACAGGAAACCACCAGATGACGTGGATAGTACGTCACAATGACGAGAGTGTAAGATAGGGGTATATAAAGAATGGTGGCAAAGAAGTAAAATTGTACACAAGCGCATTAAAAGCCTTTCAGTGCAAAGGAAGCATTTGAATGATTTTTTACGTGGCAGAATTATCGGACGACAGGAATGTGGACGTACCCAGCTTGAAGTATCCGAGGAACTTGGAATCGCTCCAGGCTTTGGCAACAATTCCAAGATGATGGTAATGTGAGTACATGTTACAGCACAGGTTACGCCCAAGTTACAACGCCGAATGAGGACCGGTATTTGACAGTTACTGCCAAAAGAAAAAGACGGAGCACAGCATCAGACCTATCTCGTCAGCTCTCTTCAGCTACCGGTACGACAGTTTCAAGGCAGACCGTGTACAGACGCTTAGGGCACATTGGTCTACATGCTCGTAGGCCTGTCAGATGTGTTCCCTTTACCGCAACTCACTGTCGCCTGCGATTAACCTGGAGTAGAGAGTATGAATTATGGACACCGCAACAGTGGTCTTATGTGATGTTTTCCGACGAGTCCAGGTTTAGTTTGCAGTCTGATTCTCGCCGGACTTTCATATGGAGAGCGCCAGGTACCCGTTACCACCAGGAGAACACCACTTAACGACACCGTTACGGTGGTGCAGGATGGCTCGTTTGGGGAGGAATTATTCTTGGTTCCAGAACTGACTTGCATGTTCAGAGTGTAACGAGGACAGGCCACATCTATCGGGATGTCATTCTGGAACAGCATGTAAGTTTGTTTCGGGGCGCCATTGGTGCTGAATTTCTGTTTATGGATGACAACGCCCGTCCTCACCGTGCAAACATTGTAGACGAATGCCTTCAATCGGAGGATATCACTCGTATGGATTGGCCGGCATACTCACGGGACTTGAATCCAATAGAGCATGTGTGGGATATGCTTGGCCGACGAATTGCAGCCCATCAACCCCCTCGCACCTGTCTACCGGAACTTCTGAGGGCATTGCTTGATGAGTGGTGTAATATTCCCCAAGATCAGATTGATAATTTGATACTCAGCATGCGTAGGCGTTGTAAGGCCTGAATTGCATCGTCCGGGAGACATACTCCGTATTAACCATCATACTAATCATGTTATACTGTTTTTTGTTAATAGGTTCTTTTTTGAAATTTGCTCCAGGGAGTAAAAATCACAATTTTTATTAATTATGTCAAACATATAGCATCTTTTTTGCTCTTTGCCTTTTGTTTAATAAATAGACTTTACAAATAAGTGAAATTTGTTTTTCTTCTGTCTCTTTCTTTGCCTGAACTTCATTATCCTTAATTTATGGACATGAGTGTAATAAATAGACAGCTTTCTAACAATAACGATAGTTTTACTAATTCGATTTTGAACCTCCATAGTTTGAAAAATGTTCCTAAAAAGTTTGTGTGTGTGGGGGGGGGGCTAATAGTAAACTGCGACTTTATATACTAAGTTGAAAGCACAATTCAACTTAAATGATTATGATTAGTTTCAGTAAAATTAATTTCCTAAATTATGCTAAAAATGAGGTATTTCAGTATGATTTTATTTTGTTACATGCGTATCAACTTTATATAATGTTTACACCAAATCGGAATAAATACAACAAATAAAGCACTTCCTTTTTTTTTATCACTATTAAGTATAATATATTTTCACACTGCTAAATTATTAATAAGGCTTATTTGAGGTTTAAATATTTGTATTGTGAATTTTTGTTTCACAATACAAATAATTGGTAATTATACATATCCTTTAAAGACTTAGTTCAGTTTTACATAATATTTTATTTCTGTATAAATCTTATCGAAATAAAAATATATTTATTAATTATTTATAAAAATGAAATTACATTCTAAAGACATTTATTCTAATTTAATTAAAATATGTAGTGATTTTAAAAAAAATATTTTATTTAATAAGGTTTAAAATTCTTGATGAAAATTCAATTTGCTTGTAAATGCTGTGGGAATAGAAATATTTAAATCAGAACACACATTGTCCCATATTACATATATGTATACCCCTATATTTTCCTTTATATTCTTTTATATATTTATTCAGATATCTAGATGGCATTGCTGTTTTGGTTATAGAAATCTAATTATTACTCTTCATTAGTTTCAAGTTTCTGACCCCTGAAAAGTAGAAAATATAAATCAGAAAAATTCCACTAAACTCCGCAAAAATATTTTCTTCAGGAATTCTTTCGTCAAAATCATAAAAAAAGAAAGAAACCATAGTAACTTTATTAACAAAATATATATATTTTTTTATAATTTATTGCGATAAATTTTGATTTCTATTTTTTTTTCTCATTTCCGTGAATTTTTTTGGTTGTCTTATGTTTATAGCAAGTAGATGCTTGTTTTTGTGGAATCTTTCAAGATTAATTTGAAAATAATAATTCAGTTTACTATTACTCTTTGCTGGAATCTCATCTCCGATTTCTGGAGCTAGAAATAAAATGAGAGAAATTCCATGTACCGTAAAAACCAGTGTGTAACCTATACTTTCGAGCTGCAATTAATTTTTAGGTATATTTGCCGTATAATGCACGCCCATTTTTTACGAAGAACCCTGAAGCGTACTTGTGCAATGCTCTTATGCTTAAATTAATTTATTCGAGATATTATTCCAAGCTTAAGTAAAAATAATAGGGGCAGGGGTGGAAGGACTTATCCAGAGTACGGGCTACTTCTTATATTTTTAAGGTGTTGCGGTTCACCCAGTGACGTAATTGTGGTCATTCTGTATTAAAACTGTATGTTTTTTTTTCTTAACACTCCATTTCAACATAGTACCTCTTTTTTAAAATATGACAAATTACTACTTTTGCTACAAAAAAACAGAAATAACATAAATTGTAAAGTTCATTACTTGAGCAACTATAAGCGACTACTAGAACATGACGTATTCAGTGCAGGGAGCATATGCAAACCAATGAAACTGAAACTGATGT
>BMAO01032034.1:0-79682 GCA_019973975.1 Trichonephila clavata | reverse complement strand
TATAATCATACGACATGGCCGCTGTCGGTTTTCTGCATCAAGAAAATCCACCGACTTGAGCCGGGATCGAACCCTCAACCTTGGGTGTAGAAGGTCAGCGACAAACCAACCACGCCACCCAGCCGTGTGTAGTAAAAAGGTTGGAGTTACAAGTTTTGCATTGGAGTTACAAGTTTGCCCTTCCAACTTCGAATTATTGAGATATATATATATATATATATATATATATATCTTTTAATTATCTTTTAATTATCTGGTCCATCCCTTCTGGCATTATTCTGGCATATCCCACACATGCTCTATTGGATTCAAGTCTGGTGAGTATGCTGACCAATCCATACGGGTGATATCCTCCGATTGAAGGCATTCGTCTACAATGTTTGCACGGGGAGGACGGGAGTTGTCATCCATAAACAGAAATTCAGCACCCATGGTGCCCCGAAACAAACGTACATGTTGTTCCAGAATGATATCCCGATAGATGTGGCCTGTCATCGTTACCCTCTGAACATGCAGGTCGGTTCTGGAACCAAGAATAATTCCTCCCCAAACGAGCCATCCTGCACCACCGTAACGGTGTCGTTTAATGGTGTTCTCTAGCTGGTAACGGGTACCTGGCGCTCTAAATATGAAAATCCGGCGAGAATCAGACTGCAAACTAAACCTGGACTCGTCGGAAAACATCACACAAGACCACTGTTGTGGTGTCCACAATGCATGCTCTCTATTCCAGGATAATCGCAGGCAACAGTGAGTTGCGGTAAGGGGAACACATCTGACAGGCCTACGAGCATATAGACCAATGTTCCCTCAGCGTCTGTACACGGTATGCCTTGAAATTGTCGTACCGGTAGCTGAAGAGAGCTGACGAGATAGGTCTGATGCTGTGCTCCGTCTGTTTCTTTTGGCAGTAACTGCCAAATACCGGTCCTCATTCGGCGTTGTAACTAGGGGGCGACCTGTGTTGTACCATCTACTCACATTGGAATCATCTTGGAATCGTTGCCAAAGCCTGGAGAAGACACTCTGGGTGATTCCAAGTTCCTCGGATACTTCCAGCTGGGTACGTCCACATTCCAGTCGTCTGATAATTCTACCAATTAAAAAATCATTCAAATGCTTCATTTGTGCCAAAACTATGCGGTTATTGCACTGAAAGGCTTTTAAAGCGCTTGTGAGCAATTTTACTTCTTTGCCACCATTCCTTATATACCCCACTCTTACACTCTCGTCATTACCGCCGCGCTATCTGGTGGTTTCCTGTAATTTGCATATTCTTCTTCAAGATGTGTGTGATAATTCTACAGGTGAAATTTTTATTTTAGTGTTCAATTTCTGTGTAATTCTGAATTATCCTTAATTTATGGACATGAGTGTATTATAATGTTTTATTTAAATTGTTACTTAATTAAAATTCTATATTAATTTATTAAAAGTAAAAACATATTGCGGATATATTTAGTACAGAAAAAAACAACAATATACTTCAAACAAAATATATGTGGAACTATCCAAGCGTATGTAAACTTTGCTCAATGCTTACGGGGTTGCGCAAAATTTTTATAAAAACAATAGGATTGCCGCCCTAAAATGTTTAGTTACCCATGGTCTAATGTAAGTCAATTTAAATTATGAACAATTTGCTAAGAATTATTGAAATAAAAAGAATATATTTATACACTAATATTCACAAAAATTTAAACATCATTATGTAAGAAATTTTCTGATGATTATTATAAAAGAAATTCTCACTTGTATCCATATGTTTAATTTTCTTTTCGAACGATTCAGCTTTATATTTAAACTGCCCATAATGAATTTAATTAATTAATTTCCTCTTGATTTTCACAAACAATTAATTAACCTGACAACAAACAAAATTATTTCGAAAAAACTAATGAAAAAACAGAGCAGATAAAGGGATCAAAAATGAAGACATGGACGTCAAGACATGCTAAGGGCGGAATCTCTTAGTAATTGAAAATTTGATGCAAGAGGTACTTTAACAAAAGAATATGCAGTTTTAAAAAAGTCTAAAAGATCGGGGGAGATCTGCTCTTCTTCCTCTTTACCCGAGGGGGAAAAATGTAGAGAGATTTCCATTAATACCAAAAAAGAACGATATTAAAGTGGAACTTACAATTTTTTAAAAAAGAAACTATTTTTACGAGGTTTTTCTTTTACAAAACGGGCCACAAATAAAAGGAATTAAATTTTATAAATACATCTGAGCATAACTTTTCTTATATTAAATGTTTAGTGCATTCTGATTGTCTTTCTTATGTTCTGCCAGTTAAAAAAGGGAAATAAATTTGTAGCTATCAACTGTAAGCAATAATACAAATATCAAATCGAATTTTTTTTATTGTTTTACTTTAGCTAAATTAATGTAGGATGGTATAACTTGTTATAATAAGGTATTACACTTTCCATAAAAAAATCGCTTGGAATTTTAATATATCTTGATAGTTATTTTAAAATATATATATATCGTTTGCTATGTGTCTCATAATAATTAATTCTACTTGCAATAAAATATTTGTTTTAAAAAAGTTATATTATAGAGATACTATATAAAACTAATTGTTTCTATGCATATTTTACTCTGTAATTTTGTATATTGTCGTAATTCATGGTCCCAAAAAATAAACTAAAATCAGTCATCCCGTTTAAATATTTCATATAAACATAAAATTGACTTTTTACACTCCACCCGTTATTGTTTCGTAAGTTTAGACTCTCGTAGTATGTGTAGAATACGACAATATGATAAGAGAAGAATTTTGCCTTTGTCGATTTTCCAAAATGTCGAGTATAATAGAACAAAAAAAATGAATCAAAATTTGTTTCCGGAATGTAATCTCTGCAACAAATATTTTGGAAATGCTACAAAAATGACGATGTTTATCCAACTAACAGTACGCGGCTCACGCCTAAAAAATCAAGATAATGTTGATTGTTTTCTTTAACTGTTGGAGTGTTTTGCATTGTGTATTTATACTAACTATCCTGACGAGCATTTAAGATTATTGTTTGAGATTTTTGTGCCATTTGCCGGAAGCAATCAGTCAAAAACCACCTGAATTGTACCGAGATAACTTATGAACTTGAACTATAGATATGTCTCTTCACTAAACCATTATTATTCGTGATTATTTTTTAGACAAGGCATTCAACAAATATGATTCCTTAAGATTCCTTATGATTCACTACCCAATATTATAGAGTGTGGTTCTTTTTCTAATTTTCAAGGTAGAAAGTGTGACTTTGTGATCACTGTTTTTAAGTTCACTGATGCAATAAAAAAATTTCGATACGATATCTATTTATATACAGTCGACTCTCTCTAATTCAAACCTTCGAAAACAGGAACCATTTGAAAGAGGTACTAACATTAAATTTTTTTGTAAACAGAAAAGAAATTTTTTTTAAGATATGTGAAACATTATTCATACCATGTCTGCAAAGTGTACTTATAAAAAGCAAACATTTAGGGTTGTTTTAAATGTTCCATGATTATAAAATAAAAAATAGTGTAAAAACTAAAAAATTGAAAATTTTAAAAAATGCAATAAAAATGTGCTTTTTTTTTTGGAACATTTTGGGCAAAAAAAATTGACCGCTTAAGGGGTTAAACTTCAAATAAGTCACCCCGAAAGACTCAATTTCTAAAATAGATAAGTTTGAATTTAATTTCATTTCAAAAACTACTAATTCGTAATCATTACCGAAAATTTTTACCTCCTATACGCTTGATGTTTTTTTAATTTATAAGTATGAACCTGTTTAGTAATGGTACAGTATATATACCTTTGGAGCATACAAAAAAATAAAAAGAAATAAAGATTAATTTAAAATACTAAGAATAAAAAATCATTTTCATATTTTTCCTAAATTTTTAAGCAGTGTTTGATTCAAGGGAAACACATTTTAAACTCAATAACGATTGTGAAATCTGTTGGTTATATTTACTGCAAACGCAAATAATAAAATGAATAACTTTATTCGCTCTAAGAAGATTTGTTGTTATGCTCATATACCACATAAACGAAAATCTCATCATTTTTACAACGCACAATAATTGCCAACCGGGATGCTTTTATAGGTTATTGTAATTTTTCTAGAAACTTCGTGCGTTTTGCATCCAAACTCTTAAAGAAGTTCGTGAGAATTTACTCTTGCAATCCTGCACGCAATGCTGATAAACGAGCTCTCCACAGAAAATAGAAATTTTCCTCAATTGCTTATCCAAAATAAGTTTGATTATAAGTTTGCTGAAATCACAGACATGAGGCTATGCCTTCCTTCCTCCGCCTCCCCCCCCCCTCCATCAAGAAACTCGTAATCAATAATATGTTCTCTCTTTAAATATATATTGATTATGTCTCCAAATTTTTATGCTAAAGTTAGAGATGTTAAATGCTTTTTATTGTACAATTATTTTAAAGATAACTTATCTGAAGTTTTATTAAATCTCATTTTTTATTTATTCTATAACAGAGAAGAAATCTCTTTTCAACAAATATTTTACAATCATTAATGTTATAATTTGATTGGATCCCCTCATTCATTCTAATAATTATTTTTATATAAAAATGCACTCTTGACTCAAAAATTAATATTATCGGCCGTTTTATAACAAAGGAAATAAATAAATAATCCCATACTTTCGAATTTCTTCTCTAAAAATAAAAACTACTTTCCCATATTCTGTTAAGAAAATACCATTTAAAAGTAATGAAATAAAAATAACTTTCTCAAAAATTTTCTCTCATAACTAGTTCTAATAAACAATATTCAATTTTTAGCAAAACTAGGAGGGGGAGGGTACCTTATGTCCATCTTTAGGGCTGACCAACCCCCATTGTATAAATTATACAACTGTTCATACTCGTTGCCACACTGTAAAACTGTAATTTACATGTATTATGTAGTTCAAGTTATTTGTTCTTTTTTTCGCAAAATTCATTTTTGGCATTCCTTTTCAGTTAAAATTCATCACTAAATCTGCATCGTCCAATACTTCATTGTGGCCGAGGTAGCCTAGTGGTCAAGGTAACGGACTAGTGGCAGGCATGTCATGAATTCGAGCCTAGTGCTGCTGAAGACCCACCGTGTAGGGGCACGATGCACGTTAAATCTGTCGAGAGCTCAAACGTCTTCCTGTTGATGTGGTGTGGTTGTTAGGAGAGGGAGTACCATCTCAGGTGTCGTCCTCGTCACTTGACCATGGTTCAAAATTACGAGGTCCTTCGTCAAAAGCCTTCGTGCAGCTGAACAGTGCGTCGTTAATATTCACTCACTCAGTCCCCCAACATTTCATTGAGAAAGTCCTCAGATCTCGATACACCGGTGGCTTTTGCAGCTTCCGGTAAAGTTGAGTATTTAGTTCCGTTGATTGTCAACAAGTCTTTGCATGAGACTGCACATTACTTCTCTCTTAACGATTCCAGTCCAGGCAATCGTAGCGATATTTTTGTGCGATAACTTACCATAATGAACTATCGCAACCGTATTGGCGACATTATATGAAATGAAGCACTTGGTTGCCAATTCAGCGCTTACGACACACGCGAAATAGGGCTTGCCAACTTGGCGAGTTATCTTGAACGTTGGCATTATTGCGATAGTACGTAATAAATTTATTATAGTATCACGAATTTTTTTTTTTTTTGATTAATATATAAAGAGATAAAACTGAAATAACTTTCTCAAATAGTTTTCCTGAATAAGTAATTCTAATGTACATTGCTACATATTCAGTAAAATAAATATTATGTTATAAAAAGAATGAAGAGATTACCGTTTGCACAATTAAATTGTTTTTTTTTATATGGTCTTTTAAAAACAGTTCACTTCCACTTTTTTGTTCTTAATTGTTTAGTACATATTATATTTAAAAGTCAACAAATCTCAAATGTTAAAAAAAAATGATAATACATTGTATCCAAAAAAAATGTTTTTGTTTGTTTGTCAGTATGATACATTATTCGAGTCATAAATACCAAACAAAGTTACTTACATATGATATTTTTATAATTTTATGTTTTCTTTTCCCTCTTTTTCACTAGTTTTTATTTTTTTAATGTGTAGAGATGTATTCCTTCAACATTCATATTCGCAATACGCAAAAAGAATCCAAAAAATTGCTAAAATAAAGGCTTTTAAACAAAATCTAGCTATATAAAAGGCTTTATGTTCTTATCCGATAATAAATTGTTGATATTACTAAAAACTAACAGAAAAACTTGATTTTTGATTTTGTTTATTAAAAAATTTTGCTTTAACAGCTGAGGCTTCCTGATTCACAACAAAAGAAATCCATTCTTAAGTTTTTCTAAAACAATTTCAAGCCGAAACATTTTTTTTTCTAATAAGATCATTTTTATTTAGTTATTTCTATACGTTGCTGAGTTCAAACTAAGTTTTTTAATCTGAATAAGAACTGTTCTATAAAATATTATGATCTAATAATATCATTTGATTTACACCATTAATTAATTTACATAAGATCTCACAGTATTCTTATTTCTCTATTAATATTAATTCATTATGATTCGAATAAAATTTGCTCGATAAAATCCATCTCTAATAAAACAGAATTGAATACTTATAAGAACGGAATCAATATCAGGCTAAGAAAGCTCTAGAGATTGTCCCAAATTAGCAATCGCTATGCTTTTCTCCAGTCATTAGAGCAAATACACATCACATTCGATTTCAGATAACACACAGTGTATTGCATTCAGGATAATTTCTTCAGTACTTGTTCTTATATCCTACTAAATATGCCAATGCCATCTGCTTTTGATGAAAAACTCGGAAATTATTCATATCTAATTCAATGAGAGTTTAATAAAAATCATTTAATTATTCCATTCTTCTAAAAGAGAGGGAAAGTAGCTGCTGTGGTCTTAAAATGTAGAAGAAAAAATTGTGTAGAAAAAAAATATAAATGATAGAAATGCAAAACTAATTTCCATTGATCTTGGATTTACAAAAAACTTGAAGAATAACATAAAAAATAAATATATGCCATTTATTTTGTATAGTTGCTTAGGGCCATTGTGAAAATTAAATATTATATAAGAATTGTTTCTTTCACGTGTAAGGCAAAATCGTCTCAAAAGTGAAATGTAAAGATATATAGGACAGGACCCAGGCCATGACCATGGTCATTACCATGACGATGGTGATCATCATGGTAATGTTATGCTACAGTATCCGTCTGAAAACTATCCTCATTAACTCCATCGGGAATGCCATCTGCTGATCTGAATTTGACATTAGGCTGTATCGTAATGCCATTAAAATATTTATGTATTTTGATGAACTGTGTAATGGTACAAGATTGACAGTTAAAAATATTCAGAAGAATATGCTGCAGTGTGAAACCTTATCAGGGGATAACAAAGGCGAAATTGTGTGTATTTTAAGGATCCCACTGGACACTTGAAAGGACTGGGATATGCCATTCGTATTGAAAAAAGTACGCAATTCCCTGTAGGGTTGGCGTTTGCTATAATTATTAATATCTCCCACCGGCAGGGTTTCAAAAGAGTTGGTTTATTGGTTACAAAGAAAGGAACAATATTTACTCAGGGACAATTATATGTGGCTCTCCCAAGGTGCAGAAACAAAAACGTAATAAAAATGCAGAGCAATTGAAAGGTGATTAGGAGTATTGTTTTTGAAGAGGCACTAAATTGAAGTACAAATTAAAATGCGGGGCTGATGACTTGAAATTTATTATTTATTTTTTCCCCCTGTTACAATATATTGAAAAAATAGAGCTATATATTGCACATAAATTACAGTTTTATAATTTGAGCAATGAGTATTAACAGTTGTATGTTATTTCTAATGCCACCTGTCTGATCGAGGCACACGAAATTCATCGTGGCGAAAGACTAGATGTACGCCTGTCGTTAGCTTTGAGCACCATGCAGATAACAGTACGATTTGGCTCGGTTCATACACGATAGATGGCGACCACATTAGACATGGAACTGGAGGGGAGGGAAATATTCTCCAGTACTCTGCATCCGTGGTTTCTGCTGCGACCACTCACAAGATTTTTGGACCCACCGATTTAACGAGCACGTTCTTCGTGTGTACTCGGAGGGTATTTGGTGATATCGGGCATAGAACCCACGCCTTCTGGTCTAGAGTCCGATTCTCTAGCTACTAGGCTACCCACGGCCTTTAGCACACAGTTGTATAATTTGTACAATGGGTTTGATCCACCGTTAGGCGGACAGAGGTATCCCACTAGTAATTAATTACAGGAATAAAAAAAGGCATTTCATTTTTAAAAAGTGCGAGTACATAAATAAAATTCATCCCATCCTCCTCAATATTTTCCAAATTTCACATCAATAAAATTTCCTGGAAAAATCACTTGAGTTGACAGAGAATGTGAAAGTATTTTTTAAAGATTTCCTTCCTTTTATATAAAAGGGAATAATTTATTTCTAATGGGCTATGGATTGGTGTTTTACCATTGCAAACCTAGTATATTCGCGGAAGCTGGTATCTCTTTTTAGTGTGACACCCTGTAGGCGCGGATACCAATAGCAGAAGGTAATTTTGCCGCCCAGTTTCCACCTTAGAGAGAAGCACTTGAGCTCTGGCGATACGAACTTGTACTAGGATTTAATTTTGCCGAGAACACCCAAGCCAAACAGACACTCTAGGGATCTTTTACATGTCGTATAATGACAAACCAATCACACTACCCAGCCGGAAAAAGAAATAATTAAAATATCATATAAACAATTTCAGTTTATGAAAAATTGTAATACAAACGTTTAAATGTGCATATTAATTCTTTATCTATGAAAATAAATCTACATTTTTTCTACTATAGAAAAATATGAATAAATTCTCTATAGAGAGAAAATGTCAAATTATTTCTCGTGATATATTATAATTTCTTAATTCTGGATTTTTGCCAGCTGATAGAAAGATAGATTAAATTATTCAAGTTACTCGTTTTTATTTTGTATATATACCTAACCTAATTGATTGAACTTATAAAAAGTTAGTTAACAATAAAACCTAAGTTTGTTTTTTCATCTTATTTATTATATTATTTTTAAATTTCGACTAAATAGACTTGCCTTAAAAATGTGCTATTTGCGTACAAATCCCGTAATAAGCTTATAAGTAACATTTCTCACTTTTCTATGTTTATTTGTTGGAAAAGTTGAAGTGGCACGCATAATTATTTTTTTTTATCAAACAGTGGCACTGAAAAAGTCAGCCATCCTTGATCTAGGTAATCTCGCACGTAGGGTGACCAGTGTGGTGGTGCACCAGCCAATAGAACCAAAAAAGTTGTCAATGTCGTCCTGCAACAATGGTATCAAATAAAGAATTAACATATCCAAAAAAAAGTAGCTCCCGTAAAAGTTTGCTGAATTCAAGAGCACAAAAAGCCTTATCCACTACAGACTCTTCCATTTCAACTGACTAATCACATGACACGCCACTTCTATCAAAGCCGAGACACAAATCTCAAGAGTACATTTGTAATAAACCTACTTCCAGACTACCTTATGACCCAGCTAAAGGTGTAGAAAGAAGTGAAGGATTATTCGACACGATAATTTCCAATTATTTTATTTAGCACTTTGACTCAAACACAATTCAAATGCAACACTATAAACAGGATGATCCAGTCAGTCAACAGAAGGAAGGGACAAGAGTCGCGTTTTGGGAGAATACATTTAATAAACTACTTATAATAATAATTCCTCTGTTCTCAATATTACTTGACACGGTATATATGTAACTAATGGCCTCTTAACCTTTTAACTACTTTGAATATCAAACGTAATAGGAAGGTGAAAATACCTGAACTTAGACAGTCTTCTAATCAATTTACTTTATCAATGACAACTTCTGTCTTTAATCTCTCACAAGGCTTTGCCAACCTTTTACGGTAATCTTCACCTTGTATGTCTCTTGTCAACTTTAGTTACTAACCTTCTTGCCTTCGAACTTTCTATCTCACTAACTCCCTTAACTCGCGAACTAGAACTATATATAATAAAATTAATTTGCATATCACCCCTTCTTCTTAGGAGAGGATTGATGAATTTTGCCCAAAGAATTCCCAAGAGGATTAGTTGAAGGACGCGTATAGATCCGTCACACATTTACCTTACGGTTTGCTGAGGTGGTGCGTGTCTTTGACTGTTACTGTTTTACAATATCAGAAAAATATATTTTTCTTTGTGAATAACCCTGTATAAAATTAAGTAATATCAGAATATTATTTATTTTGATGTTTACTTGCATATTCTAATAATTATCCAACGCAAGTCCCATGTGTGCTTTTAAGAAAATGTGTACTTCATCTGTATAAACACTCCAAAATATTTAAGTATTTTTATTAGATTAAAATATTTGCTCCTTCATTATTACTAGTGTAATTAGAAAAGTATTTTAATTTAAAATTAAAAGTTATTTCTATTCAAATGATCAAAATCAATAATTCAGCGGTTTACAACGACAACCCTATTACAGAAATGATAGCTATAAAACCAACGGTTCTTGAGTTTAAATCCTGATACCATCAAAATATATCGTGTCGAATGCCAGAGAAAATATCAGTGTCATTAAATAGCACAAGAGGAACAGGGTTTATAAACTTAGCACTTTCAAGTAACACAAAGTCTTTTGGTGACAGCTCTAGTAATGTTAAGCCACAGTCAAAAAACAAAGACGACACCTGGGCTTCCATCCTCGATTCCGAATTTCCCCACCACACCACGTGGGTTAATGAGTAAGTGAGTATTAGGGATTACAATATAGGACCAAAAGTCCAATACCGGAAGTGGAAATTTTTAAAAAAAGAAAGAAAACACATGTAGGTGTTTTTTTTTTATTTGCCAGTTTCATTAGAGAATGTAAATATCACAAAAAATAGTTTGCAACTTATAAATTATAACAGTATGTAAAGAATCACAAAAAAGTAAAGGAACATTTTATTTATTTATGGTACAAAAAAGTGCAAATATCACTATTCAGTCTGTGGTACTATTACAAATTTTTGAAATTTGATTTTAAAAAGTATTTTGCATCAATTGTATTGTATGATATGCAAATACAATGTTAATAACAAACTCACTAATTTAAAAAATATCGAAATTGCCAGAGTCACGCGGTCAAGTTATTAAATTAGTCCTCTGTGATGTCACGATGTAATATTTTGAACGAGCTACTTTTGTATCTTGTCTTTGGCAACGAGTTAAAAAAATTTGTTGATAGAATGATCTTGAAATAAAATGGTGAATTTGTGCTCTTATGAGTTTTGCGTTATTTTAGTATAAATTGGGCTTACGACTGACAATGTTGATGTAGTTTTCGTGGCAGGATTAATGTACAAACATTTGAATAGCATCCCACACATTTATTTTACATCACACACACAAAACAAGCAGCTACACAAAAAGCGATATACATACGATACGTGAAAGGCTCCTTTGATTGGTTGATAGACATCGAATGATGTAGATTACAAAACTACTAATTCAAAAACGCTGAGCACATACTAATTTTGAAATGTTAAAGTTACAGTTGAATCTCTTTAGGCAGGTAAAGTAGTATTTGATTATTTACGTGAAGTCCTGGAGATCTTAAGACCAGAACAAATTAAAAAGCCTTCACGAGAAAATTAACGTGAATTATTATATTTAAGATATATATATTCAATCCTTCAATTTCAAATGAAGAATAAATATAAAAAAGATTTTTTTTGCTGTTTATATTATTATTTTCTCCTCTCATTAACTTTCGTAAAGAAACATAAGTTATATAAAAACTCCGAAAATCTTTTAATCATTTAATGCTAGGAATATAATTTTTCTAAAACTTCTCTGTGTAAAAAGTTTTGAAGTCGCTTAATTAAAATTCGAAAGAGAGTTAATGAAGCTTAAATTAAACCATGTAAAGGCCCTTATTTCAGTGAGTTTAAAAAAAAAAATTAATCGTAAGTTTTAAATCTTAAAACTACTTTCTGTCAAGAACTCGAGGGGGAAAAAAGGCATACATGGAAGTCGACTAATGAGAATTTAATTTTTTTTTTTTCTTTTTAGTTTATTTTAACCAACAAAACACTACAATACGGTCTTTTCCTTTCATTTTTTTTTCCAACTAATTTGCTTTGTATGCTATAGCTTTAAAAAATTTTCAAACAAAAGTATTTTTTATTGTTATTGCCATTTCAATGTTTTTAAAACTTTTTTGTCTGCTTTTTTAATTCCTGTCCCATCGTACATTATTGTGTGTTGTGTTAGTTTTAAAACAAATTCTTAGCCGTGTATTCTTCAGTATTCAAATGTTCTGAAACTGTAGAATAATTTTGTTGAACTTTTACACGTTTATATTGAAAATAATGTTTTGGTTTGCGTAGTTAAGTGTTAAATTTGAAACACACTCATAAAGAGGCACCATAACAACAGTGACTACATTGCGAGAAATGTGTATTAAATATTGAGTACAAAACACTCACTTTTGAATACTTCACTACCTCAAAATGACTCCGATCCCAACGTATTCAAATTTGAGACTCGCATGTACTCATTTTTGGTCACAGGTACGAATTTAAAATGGAAACTTCCCATACTCATTTTTTAATTTGTTACTGTATAAAATTTGAGAATGAAACAACAAAATGAGTACTTAATGCATTCATTTTTGAAGCTGTTACTGTATCAAATATGGTAATGAAACAACAAAATGAGTATGTAATGCAATCATTTTTGTAGCTGCTACTGTATCAAATATGAGAATGCAACAATAAAATGAGTAGGTAACGTATTCTTTTTTGAAGCTGTTACTGTATCAAATATGAGAATAAAACAACAAAATGTGTACGTAATGCATTCATTTTTGAAGCTGTTACTGTATCAAATATGAGAATGAAACAATAAAAAAAGCACGTAATGCATTCATTTTTGATGCTGTTGTATCAAATAGGAATTTTAAACAGAAAAATATATATCACTCAAATTTTAAGGGATCTAAATATGTGTAATCTATGTTTGTAAGCTGATTTGCTTCATCTTACATATTATTTAATATACAATTTATGATGTTCTTAAACATAAAACCAAAATTCTTCTTGCATTTACTATGAGTAAATAAATTATTACTTTTAGAAACAAAAATGAAAATGTTATTTTTGAACTTATATCTCATATTTAAATCAATTCGAATGTTTAATATATCATTGAAAATAACGAAAATAGATTCGATGTAATAGTTAAACTAATGTGTAAGTAATATGAATTAATAGTTACACACAAGCAATTTGGTTCATTAAAAGTTATTTTATGGTTCAGATGTCGTTCTCGTCACTTGACGATGGTTCAAAATTACGAGGCTCCTCGCCACTACCCCTCGTGTTGCTTTATAGTGCGACTTAAATATAACTCTCAATCACTCCACAACTTTTATGAAATAGCGTTCTAGTTTTCATTTCACTTCTCGTTTAGTATGTTTTTCCTATAATTTTCAATCACCAAAATTTCAACTAAAAAATCTGTTTTACTCAAAATTCGAAGTAAATTTCTAAAATGAACAAAAGTTGATTCGACGAAGCGATTTAATGATTATTTTTAAATGTAACATCTAGGGATTGCAATATCGGACCAAAAGTTCAAAACCGGTATTAGAAATTTTAGAAAAAGGAAGAAAACACGGGTGCTTTTTTATTTTAGTTTTACTTGCCAGTTTTATTAGAGTGTAAATATCACAAAAAATAATTTGTAACTTATAAATTATAACAGTATATAAAGAATCACAAAAAAAATAAATAAATAAAGGAACTTATTTATTTAAATCACAAAAAAGCGCGAATATCACTATTCAGTCTGATATATATATCTGAAAAACATTTTGAACCCTAAAATATGATACAATGTGAATAACAAACTCATCAGTTTAGAAAATATCGAAATATTAGCATTTTCTTCGCAAGTACAACCTTGGTTTCTCAGATACGAATATCAGACTATCAACGCAAACTACGAATATCAGTGTAGTATCACTCTGA
Organism: Trichonephila clavata; assembly: GCA_019973975.1. Classification (NCBI taxonomy): domain Eukaryota; kingdom Metazoa; phylum Arthropoda; class Arachnida; order Araneae; family Nephilidae; genus Trichonephila; species Trichonephila clavata. Next base: position 65,617 of record BMAO01032034.1, on the reverse strand, counting down.
GCTGTAATAGGACAGTTTAGGCCTTGGGTGTGTTTCAGATATTTTATAAATTCTCTTGATTGTACGATGCAACTTTGTATTCACATTCTTATTAATTTCACCCGTTAGGGAGCCATTTTAGTAACAGGTGTTGGTGGATGAAAGAAGGCAGATAAGTTTGGATATGTTATTCCTCTTTCAACGAGAACTTAGTTAGGAGTAGTGTATTTAGTTCTTTTTGTCAGAGAAATGATTTATATATGGCTATATTTTTAAGTTCATATTAATAGTCTTTTATCCCGTTGTATCTGGCAATGGAAAAATCAGAGGATGGATTTAATGAGTTGCCTTAGAACTGTAGAACCAGCTAGGAAAAATAAAAATAAGAACAACGGAATGAGCGGAATAAAGATGTTTAATATCTTCACCCTCTGAAACGGACGTAATATTATTTCATTTACAATATATTTTAATCATGGTGCAATAATTAACACTATAACATAAACACAAAGACGTATTATATTTTGCTATGTTGGCGATCCCTGAACATATAAGAAACAGTTTAAAAATTTCTTGTAAATACCGAAAAACCGGTATTTAAACTTGTGAATACCGGTATTTCGAAACTGTACAAATGGCTCAAAATACCGGTATTCGGTATCCCGGTATCGCAATTCCTAGTCACATCTCACAGTTAAACGAGACATATGCGCGATGGTCCTCTTAATTTTTAGCCTCTTTCAAATGACGAGGATGTTACCCAACCTGGGACACTCCCTTCTCCATATTTGGCATCCCTCAAACCCAACAGGACACATTTCGAGTTATAATCCAAAGATGTAGAGGAAACTCTGATCTGATAGGAGATACATTGTTCTTGAAAACTTTTATTTCGTCATTTGAGAGTGGTTCAAAATTACAACGGTAAAAAGAAGTAATATTTAAAAAGATTAAATGTGTTTAAAAGATAAGAATACGTGTCCACCAATGCTACTAAAAATAAAATGTTCCTAAATGACGGGTCAACACCAATATCTTCTATCGTAATTTATAGAAAAAAAATATTCGCTTAAATGTACAGTGAAAATCGTTTAACACGAAATTGAGGGGACTCAATCTCTTTTTTTAGTTTTGAAGGATATTGCAAAAAAATACCGATCCATTCAACAAACTTAAGTTAATTATAGCACATTTTATTTACTTAGACATGTGTAGAGTGTTGGTCCAAATTGTGGACACTTTTGAAAATTCTTACGTTTATTAAATTTATATGCTTATAGAAAATGTTACTTTGCACAAGATGCGAAGTCTTTTACTTCATTTTAAAGAGAATTTAATACTAAATTCAATGCAAAAAACAAAATTTAAATATTGCAAAGAAAAAGTTATGTCGCAATAACTATCGATATACATAAGATACTGATGATATAGTAGTGGGTTATCAGTACTTAATGGGTAACCTTTATTTTTTATCACAACTTCACATAGATGTTTCACTGAGCTTTAAATAGTTTTAAGCTCTTTCTTCGTTATAACATGATGCCAGGAAACAATTATAGCCTCAATTAATTCCCTTTTATTTCACGAGTACCTCATCGGACAAGAGTTTTCAAATGGTGCCACAAGTTTTCGAGAGGATTGAGGTCAAAACTGTTTCCTCACCAGGATAACAATGATGTTTTGTCAAGAAGCAATGACATCAAATAAAATGGCAGATTTGACACCTAGAAATAGATGTGTGATGATAAAGTGACCTTTCCTATGTTAAAATCACAAGGCAGGTGGGTGATTCAGTGTCGATTCATCTGTCGATAACAGAAGGGGGAAAATATCATGTCTCCAAGATTAAAGAATGTCGTCAACCATCATCAGAAGTTGTGTGAATGATAATGGTGTTTCTGTCAGTTCAAAAATGACGAATGAAAGATTAGCAGATGTTAGACTAAGAGGTAGAATTCCGCGAAAAAAGCCTTATTTCAATTTACAAAAGCGCTAAAAAAGACTACAGTCAGCAAAATAACACATTAATTGGACAAATGATTAGTGGTCCCAAGTTATAATGAGCGATAAAACTTTGTATTCGTTATTCGGTAATAATGGCTGAAAGTATGTAAGTCGTTGAATAGGAGAAATGCTACATCCTGATTGCATCTAGGCAACTGTGAAGTACTCACAAAGTTTTATGGTTTGGTCATGCATATCAGTAGATGGTATCGGTCGCCTTCATATCAACGATGGGACACTGAACGCCAGAAAATATAATGCCACCCTTCTAGAACCCAAACTTCTACTTTCTATCAAAGATCTATTTACCAACAATGCTTCGTTTATTTTTCAGCAAGATTCTGAGCCTTACCACACATTAAAGTAATCATAAGACTTGTATCGTTCTAAGATCATTAAATTGTTGTCCTGGCCAGGAAACAGTTCTGACCTCAATCCTATCGAAAACTTGTGGCATCGTTTAAAAACTCTTGTCCTAATGAGGTAGGTACCCATGAAATAAAAGGGAATTAATTGAGGCTATAATAGTTTCCTGGCATCATGTCATTTCGAAAGAAGAGCTTAAAACTACTTTCAGCTCAATGAAATACTGATAAGAAGCAGTAATAAAAAATAAAGGCTACCCTCACTAACTACAGTAGAACGTCGTTTATCCGAATCAATTGGGACCGGACACCGTTGGGATATACGATTGTTCGGATAACCAAAAACCGAATGTGATCCATGCAGTATATGATACTGGACACTATACAAATATTGAAAATCATCACATGCAGGAAACATGCTTGAAGAAAAAGCCAAATAGGTGCAAAACTTCGCAATTTTACCTTGATTAGGGAAAATAATCACTTATTTTTCGCTGTACCATTGTACACCTTCATTTTTTTCACTGCAAGGTCTCTGACTCTTTTCAGCAGCAGTAGTTGAGTAGGACAGCCCTCTGATTGTTCGTATCACTCCATAGCTGTCTCTAACGCTGAAACTCGTCAGCATTTGATGGACCCTAGCTACTTTCGTTGTTGCTGTTGTTGTCCTCGTCTTCATCCGTTTCATCGTCGACAGGGTCGGATTCTTTTTGCACGGAAGTCACTTTCTCGTCATTATTTAGCATTTGAAATCCACAGTCTTTTGCATCGCATGCTATCCAGGTTTCTACATCAACAAAACTCAACAAAAGAGCACGTACACACCCCCTCACTTGGAAACAAACTGACCTATTATTCCGAGCAGATGTTTACCAAATCCCACAACTGAAATTCCCAAATATCCCACACCTTGGGTTTTCCCGTTTATTTTGGCCTCACAGGAAACAAATGTTGAGCATTGCACTGTTTGAAAACGTATCCGGACTTTGGTACGGATATTTGACGCTCCGGATAATAAACGTTCGGATAAACGACGTTCTACTGTACTGATAAACCACTGCTATTATCAGTATCTTATATATAGAGATAATTATTGCAGCATAACTTTTTTTTCTTTGTAAATATTTAAATTTTGTTTTTTTATTGAAATTAGTATTAAATTATCCTTAAAATGATATAAAAGACTACATTTTGTGCCACGTAACATTTTCTATAAGCCTACAAACTTAAAAAGCATAACAATTTTCAAAATTTTTATGATTTTGACCACCACTGTATATGCATTTATTTAACAAATATCAATTATGCAAAAAAATTCTCAAGACTTAAATGAAATTTAACACAAAATTTTCAAGTTTTGTGAAAAACAAAACACTTATTGAGTTTTTGGAAAATAATCCGATTTTTTTCTTTGCGTTGTCTTTTTAGCATTAATTTGTCAACATATTGTTGACGTCGTTCATTCTGTTGTTCATTTCACCATTAGAATATGCATCTAAATAACTGAACGTACTTTTCATGATGTTCCTCATTTCGCATGACGTGGGAACAGAAGCTTCATTATTAATTTCATTTTCATCGTCGGAATCTGTATCAATTGTGTTTTTTGAGCTTTGAACAGAATCCAAAATGTCTTTGTATGCCATAAAATTAGGGCTGTACACACATTATCAACGAATTCTTCGGATGATGCAGTAGGACACTCCAATCCGGCTGGTGTTTTCCGTGTTTTATACATTACCAGAAGGAATTCTTTTCGTGATAAGCGATTTTTGTTTCATGTTAAGAGAAAAAAATGCATGAAAATACATAGTAATTTGTCGGGACTGTTGTATTATTTCGTGTTAACCGATCTTTCATCTTTAGAGTTTTTCCGTTTAACGAATTTCACTGTATAATTCAATTTTCTTTTCAATTTATTCAATATTTTCACATTCTATTACTAAATATAACACCAAATAATAAAGTAAATCACTTTAAAACGTAATTATTGGTGAATGTGTCTTTCTTTGATTAAAAATATGACATTTTCGACAAGATTTATAATTAAAATAAGCATTCACAAGAATACTTATTAACATATATTGATGGAAAAAGCCGTCGATAGTTTTAAATAATGTAATGATGAAACAAAATACGAGCAATTGAAAAATAAAAGGAATAATAAATAATAAATACAATTATAAATTAGCTGAAAATAAAATAAAATTAAAATATAAATTAAATGTTAATTATAGCACATATAGAATGACATCGTTGCTTTTACTTTTAATACAAATTAAATTTACCGAACTTATCAAAATAATAAAAAATAAAAGTAAAATAAAACTAATTGCTTTTAAAATAAATGTAAGCATTTTATTCTTAAACATAACTTACTCACTATTCATGTTTTTTTTTTTTTTTAATTTTGTATAACGCTTTTGTATTTACAGTTATGATATTCGAATTCCTTAATTTTTGTCCACAACTACAGCATTACAAATTGAGTTGTATGGCTTTGAATCATTCTTTCAGTTTCGTTAAAATAAAAATATTCTACGTTTTGTAACAACCCATAGTTTAATTTTTTTTTTTTTTTTTTTTTTGTACTTCCGTTTTTCCATTGTAAAGTTACGTTTTTTATTTCCTGTTTTGCCATCAGAGTAGTTAATTCTTTCTTCTCGTTTTGTCATCACAAATAAAAGTTACTTACATCTGTTTTAATATTCCTGTGTTAAAATTTCTGTTTTCTGATTTGCCAAAGCAGCAATAAATTTCTTTCTTCCTGTTTATGATATCAGTAATAAAATTCATGTTTTTCCTTTTTTAGAAAAAAAAAATTATATTTGTTGACAAATAATCGTTTGAGGATAAATATTTATAACTAGAATCGCGCGCATTAAAAAAAAAATTCATATTTTTAATGTGAGCAAATTCCTTTGTGAAATTTTATTATTAATCTTGTTAAATATTTCTATTTCACAAAACAAAACACATCTTACTAGGAGAGAAAAAAAAATTCATTTTCAATTTATTATCTAAAGAAGTGTGGTTCTTGATGTTTTATTTTTTCTAGTTTTAATTATTTTGTATTTTTGGTAATTATACTTATGGGACCAAATATTATGATCCAAGCAAACAAAAATATTAAAATTTTTTTAAATGTTGATAATGTGTTCATATTTCATGGAAATTAATATATGTATTGTGGATTGAGAGTTATTAAAGTTTTTTTTTCTATTGTTGTTCTTTTTATTTGTTTCGGATAACTAATTATTTTCATAAGAATCATAAATGTGACTTTAGCATAAGAAACTTGTTGTAATAAAAAAGAAAAAGATCAAAATGGTTTGTAATTATTTTCTCGTTTTCCGTTAATTTTTTTTAAATTACAAATTTTTTAATTTTTTTTTAATGTAAAAATACGTTTAAACATAAAGTACATAAAGTTTGACGTTTAAGTTAAGTATTTTTAAAGAATATTTTTATAAAGTATAAATTCTTTTATAAAGATTAGCCATTACCAACCCGCTTCGTTTGTTTTTTCGCTATATTGTATGACTATATATTGTTTTAAAGTTATTTTTGTCAAAGATCTATCATTAATTTTATAATATACTAGCTGTTACCCGCCCGCTTCGTTGGGTATTTCATGATGTTTTATAAATTTTTGCAGGTTATATATATGAATAAATTATTGATATTTAAGTCCTCGCATTAGAATTCGTTTGTATTGAAAAATATACGCCCTCAATGCCACTTGGGAGTCGATTTTCACGAAACGCATTTTGTGGCGTATCTCTATTCTATGAGAGGAATCTGATTACCAAATTTCAAGACTGTGCATCTAATAGTTTAAAAATCGGAATAATTATTTATATCTCCCCTTAACCCCCGCAACACCCCTTGGGGGTCATTTTTCTCAAAACCCATTTTGTAGTGGATATTTACTCCATGAAAAAAACATGTCTACCAATTTTCAAGCAGGTTGGTCAAGTAGTTTAAAAACTAAAATATTTATCTATTACGCCCCTTAACCCCCGCAACGCCACTTGGGGGTTATTTTCCCAAAACCCATCTTGTAGCTGATATCTACTCTATGAAAGGAATGTATTTATCAAATATAAAGACTTTGCGTCTCATAGCTTAAAAATGGAAATAAATATCTATAATTGCCGCTAAGCCCCCGCAATTCCACTTGGGGGTCAATTTTCACCGAACTCATTCTGTATGGGATCTCTACTCTATGAAAGGAATCCGTTTACCTAATTTCAAGATTGTACATCGAGTAGTTTAAAAATGGAAACAATTATTTATAACGCCCCTTAGCCCCCCGTAACGACCCTTGCGATTCGAATTTCGCAAAAAATCCGTTCTTAGCTGATCTCTACTCCATGAAAGGAACATGTCTACCAAATTTTCAAATCTGTAGATTGAATAGTTCCGGAGATATCGTGATTAGTCAGTCAGTCAGTCAGTGAGTCGCTTTTCTCCTTTATATTTATAGATTGTAAAATTTTTCCATAGAATTCACCTCTTGATCTAAGAGAGAATGAGCTTGAATTTCAAAAAGCAAGAAAATTTATCCCTTTGAAGTCCTTTTCTACAAACCCCATTTTTAGAGGATCTCCAATCAACAAAAGAAGCATGTGTACCAAGTTGCAAGTCTGTAGGTACTAATAACTCAAAAATTGGAACTTTTTTATTTATAATATACTTCCATAAACTAGACAAACCCCGAGTGAGGATGATTTCAGAAAAACCCATTATTAGCGGAACTCTACTCAACAGAAAAAACATGTTTTCAAAATTTCATATCTGAAAATCTCCTCGTGCAAAAAAGGGAATTTTTTTTTATCTATAAAACCCTCGTAAGCTCCCTTGGGATTAAGTTTTTCAACAAAAAAAAAACACTCTACTCAATTTCTACTCAGCAGAAGTAAAATGCTTGCTAAATTTCGAGTTTGACTCAAACAGTTCGAAAATAGGAATTTTTGTCTATAACATTCCTGCAGGGCTCTCTCCCTCTCAGGGGGCTCACCTTCTTTAAGTGAGTACTAGTGTCACAATCCCGAGGTGCGTTAGTGATCTTTTCCTTTTCCCAAGGGGTTTACTGTCTTTGGTAAACATGGAATTAATACCCTAGTGATCCTTCTCTATTTTCGACCCTTTATATCTACTCCATCCTTTCTTTCTTTTAACGTCGAGACCACAGATATATATTTTATAAATATGCACATTTACAGTTCTAAATCTCTTAATTTTTGATTAGATTATATTATTAATTGTTATTAACACAGTTTCGTTTACATTTTGCAATGCGTTCATTTAGTTTCATTTTGAATTTTAATTAATTTTATTAATTTTATTTTCGTTGATTTCGATATTCGTATTGTGTTTTACTAACACCGCTGGTTTCCCAACCCACACGTTTGCCCTGTGCGGCGTCTCGTAAGAAGAAAAATGGTGTCCAGGGGAATCTTTGCGTTCCCTTTGGCCCACGCTTCGCTGTAGACAGGTGGCAGGAGTGAGCCCGCTCCTGTCAATTGGCTGGTGATAAGTCTCTCAGTCCTGCAGATAAGAGGTGGTGGGTTTACCCGTTGGATCCTCGCCCTGATGCTGTAGGGCTATACCCTGGGTGTACACCAGGTAAGCCCCATGCCTGGTTTTTTCCAAATGACCGGCACACTGCCTCCCTTGTTGTACTCCGTGTTGGACGGAGGCACGCCAGGATGAAGTTTGTTCCATGCTTATGGATCCGAATATGCTGTGCCCGGGTAAAGGCCTTGTATTACCCACACCACTTACCATTGAGGAAATTGCGAAGAATACACGTTTTTTTTATACTGTCATTGCCAAACAACGAAATGTCCCGTAAATCTCCTTTTGCTATCTTCAAAGCTCTCCAAGGAATTGGTGAACCGATGTCAGTAAAAAAATGAGATCCGGTGATTTACTAGTTGAAACTAATTCTGCTGTTCAGTCCAAATCCTATTTACCTACTGAAACTTTTCCTGGTTGTCCGCATAAATATCTCAATTCTAGTAGAGGAGTCATTTCCCAACCTGATCTGTTGACCACTCCTGAGGCAGGAATCTTTGATGGATTCTCTGATCAGGGTGTAATTCAGGTCAGGAGAATCACAATAAAAAAAGAACAAACTGTTATTCCAATCAAACACTTGATTTTGACATTCAAGAGCCCGAAACTTCCAACTACAATAAAGGCTGATTACATAAACTGTAAAATCCGTCCATACCGAACGTGCCGAATCCTCTGCGCTGTTTTAAGTGTCAGAGGTTCGGACACTCTCAAACTTCCTGCACGGAAATTTAACGTGCTCCAGATGTGCTTCTGTTGGACATTCTTCCACAGATTGCAGTCTGCAGCCAAAATGTATTAATTGTTCTCAAAGCCATTCATCCGATTCAAAATTATGTCTAAAGTGGAAAACCGAAAAACAAATACAGGAAATTAAAACCAATAGAAATATATCTTACGTAGAAGCTCGAAAATTATAATAGTCCCACAGTTATCTCACACTTATACTCAAACTGCCAAATCCTCTTTTTTAACAATTCCACACAAATGGATGAAAATATTACGAAAATAGCATGTCCACCTTTAAAATTACTTCAACCGGCTTCAAACCTTTCGAAACAAAATATATCTGCATCTATTCCTACACATAGTTTTCTTCCACTCAAGCACACCTATTACCTTCGAATTCTACATAAGAACCCACAATATCGGAATCTCGGCCACATATCTCTACATTTAATACAGATGTTCCTTTATCCTTAAAAGATCAAGTAGTCATTAAAAAATCAAGAAAACATTTTCCAGATAAATATAATGAAACATGTACCCCTCGTATTGTCCATTCCAAAGCCAATATACGTTCTCAAATTGCAGCCATTGCAGTCCAAAATTTTAAAAAAACCATTAATACCTCGTAAAAAAAGTGCCCTCCTGAAACAAAATTTGATGCAATAGAAATAAAGATGACACCATATAAACCGAAGAAAAGTTCACCGGTATAGGACACATCCGATGAAGAGAACATGCTTGAAGAGGAAGAAGTAAGCTATCGCGTTTTAACACTGTCAAGAAATCGTAAATAACTTTTTCCAATCTCACTTATAGGACTTGGTGGGGGAAATCCCCACTAAGATATATTTACTTGTATTTTTTAAACTGACTATTTACTCACATTATATGATTTTACATCTTAATTTTAAAACTGTTTTTATAAAACTTTTTAGAAATTTTATACTTTTCAAATATTGAAAATTGGCTCTTGCGCCATAAAACCCTAAATTCACTCACCCACTCACCCTGCAGGGCTCTCACCCCCTAGGGAGTTGATTTCCTCAAAACTAATTCTTAGTGGATCTTTACTTAGGGAAAGAAACACGTTTCCCAAAATGTGTCCCAGTCTTAAGGTGTAGTACGAAAACGGGAATTTGTGTCTATAACAGCTCCGCAACCTCCTTGGGAATCGAATTCCAAAAAAAAACTTGTTATTCGCGGATCTCTACTCAACTTGAAATTTAGCAAATAACTGCTACATTTCAAGTTTGTAAGTCTTATAGTTAAGAAAGGATTATTTTTATCCATAACAAACCCGTCCACCCCCATCAACCCCCTTTGAGAATCGATTTCCCAAATTTCAAGTTTATCGATGTAATAATTCAAAAAAGACAATTTTTTTTCTATAATAACGACCCTGTAAGCCCCTTGGGATCCATTTCTACAAAATCCATCCTTAACGAATCTACCCGAAAGAAAAAAACATGTTTGTCCATTTTCAAATTTGTCTAATAGTTTAAATAGCCATCAATCCCCCTTTGAGAACTAAATTTTGCAAAACCGTTCTCTTATCGGATCTCTAAAGAAAAAAATAAATATGCCTGACCAATTTTATATCTTCATATTCTTCTTCTTCTTTAGCACGACAGCCCGGGTGGCCAAGGCTTTCCTCAGAACATCCCTCCATCTTGTCCTCCGGGAGGCGACAGTTCTCCAATTGGTCACTTTCAGCACTTTAAAATCTTCTTCCACACAATCAGTCCATCTCAGCTTGGTCTCCCTCTGGGTCTGTTCGAGATGGGTTTATAATTAAAGATTCTTAATGTCATAGATGAGGGATCCATTCGACAGACATGTCCCGCGAATCTCAAGCGGCATATTTTGATGTAGTTGACGATGTCAGCTTCCTTAAAGAGTCTGTTGAGTTCAAAGTTGTACCTGTGTCTCCAAATTCCGTTATCATTCACACCTCCAAAGATCTTCCGCAGGAATATCTTCATATTTGTAGGTTTAATAGTTCAGAGATATCTTGATGAAAGAGTGTGAATCGCTTTTCTCCTTTATACACTGCTGGCCACCGTAAATGCAACACTCTGAAGGAAGCACGCAAATAACATGAAATTTACAACATGCATTAGCGGAGGTGAGATATGCAAATGATTAGAATTTCAGCGCAGACACACATCAAGCACGCCTGTGGCGCCACCTCAAAGCGCTATTTAAGGCTTGGAGATTTCGACGATTTCAAGTTCGGCAATTGTTTTTCTTGTGGTTTTTTCAAAAAACGATCAGTTATGTCTCGTAGAAAACAGCGATCAGTTTTTGATCAAGTATCCGAGTTCGAAAGAGGAAGGATAGTGGCCTACCGAGATTGTGGATTATCTTTCAGGGAAATCGGTAGTCGCGTGTTGGACGAAACCAAACAAATGCGGATATGTGATCGTTGGATGCAGGAGGGTACGACGGATAGACGTGGTCGATTGCATCCACCTCAGTGCACCACTTCACGTGAGGACAGGCAAATTGTGCGCATGGCAGTGACGGATCGCTCAATCACATCACGAAACATAACACAGCACATTGAGTTTATAACGCATCATTCAGTGTCTACGCGTACCATTCAACGCCGTTTACAGCAGAGTGGTCTGTCCGCAAGACGTCTATTGCTTGGTCTACCCTTGACGCAGAACCACAGACGTCTCCTCCGCCAATGGTACAATGAAAGAAGGATGTGGGTGGCAGAATGGAATGAAGTTGTCGTTACTGACGAGTCACGCATCTGTCTGCAACACCACTATGGTCGGATTCGAGTCTGGAGACACCGTGGAGAGAGGATGCTGAACAGCTGCGTTATGCACCACCACACTGGTCCTGCACCAGATATTATGGTATGGGGCGGTATTTTGGATATCACTCTCGCACTCCTCTAGTACGTATTGCCGTACTTTAAACAGCCAGCGCTACATCTCCAAAGTGCTGGAGCCAGTTGTCCTTCCTTATCTTCAGGGCTTGGCCGCAGCCATATTTCAACAGGATAATGCGCGACCACACGTGGCACGCATTGTCCAAAGGTTCTTCGTGAACCACTAGATTGGATCGCTTCCCTGGCCAGCTCGCTCTCCTGATCTTTCGCCGATAGAAAACATGTTGTCCATGGTTGCTCAATGATTTACCCAGATTACACCCCCAGCTGCCACACCAGATCAACTTTGGCAACGTGTGGAAGCTGCTTGGTCTGCTATACCCCAAGAACACATCCAAAGTCTCTTTGAATCAATGCCGATGCGTGTGGCAGCTGTGATCTCCAATAATGGCGGCTTCTCTGGCTACTGTGATTCTGGCAGGAACTACACTTCACAGAAGTCTATAAATTTAATCATTTGATACTTGGTCAACATGTTATCTACAAAATAAATTTTTTTGTGCTATATCTTGTCTTTCTTGGTGTTGCATTTATGGTAGCCAGCAGTGTATTATAGATTTAAAATAAAAATATTTTTACCTTCTAAAGGTATCGGAATTCCCTAAAATTGTGAATTTTGCTAAAAATTGACAAATTTTTTCATGATTTATTTTATAGTTCATCTAATTAGCTTTATAAAAATACCAAGTTAATTATTTTCCGTTCCCTAGAACAAAAAATACAAGTGTTTTAGTAAAAGCAGATGCCATTACTTTAAGCAAGATATGTCATACTTTAAAACGCGTTTTACTCGAAATGTGCTTTTTGGAAAATTGTCAAACACGGTCAGCGATTGCTAAAAATGTTTTAAAAATAATGTACTGTGTGAAATTTTTTGTGTATATGTTGTGTATAATAGTGGAAGTGTTTTAACCTTCAGATTTATCAATAACTGTTTTATTACAAAATTTATAGTCCCTTATGGTAATATAATCACAGTTTTTTTAAGCAATTTCATATAATAACTGAGATAAAGAGCTCTAGTTTTTGTAAAATTAAAATATCTCTTATCCTGAAGATCATTTTAAAAACGAATAACATAGCAACACATCAAAGTAGAAAAATTGAAAATATGTTTATGAACTTTTGGTACAGAATGGACCACGTTTATGTTATTTTTGTCCTTTTTACCCATTTTTTTCCCATTTTAGTAATAATAATTTCTTTATCTCTTCTTAAATTTAGCATATTTTTCTTAAAATGTACTAACAAATCTAAAAACCACAAAAAAAATCTACATATCTCCATTTTTTTCAAAAAAAAAAAGTTGTTGCAAGTAGTCGGATACCTTAATCAGGATTGAGTAAGTTTTTTTTTTCGATTACGTTCCAAATAAAAATAAATTATAGTTTAAAAAAATAAAAAACACCACTTTAAAACGAATTAAAAAAGTAAAAAATACTTATTAATATAAGAATAAAATGATTAACAAGAAAATTAATGTCATTTTGGTAAAGGCGTGTGGTGCTCGATATCAATTGTTGCAATTTCTTAATAGTTCGATTCCCAAATGCAGAGTTAGTGTACAAATATAGTACAAAGCACCCCACGCTGTTATCATAATGATATGAATTTTCCGTATAAATGATTTTATTCTTATATTAAGAACTATTTTTTACATTTTAGTTCGATTAACTATCGGTCCTTGAAAAGTGTGCAAAATTTCGAATAAATCCGACCTTTTTAAATGAGTAAAAATGGAGTTCAAAGATTCCGTTACATACAGGTGAAGCTAATAAAAGCATGTTAAAAAAGTATAAAAGCCTCTTAAGAAAGTATCTGAGTTCATTATTCTAAAAAGGGATTTTATATTTGTTTATTAAAAAGCTATTAACTGTACATATATAGAAAGTAGTTGGAAAGATTGTAAACCTACTTAACAATGTCCTATGCAACTGAAAATTTCATAGTTTTTAACACGATTACAATAAAATATTTTTCATTGTCATTCACGTTTGTATTCTTTTCATCTTTAACCACGCATAACTGAAAATCAAGAGATCTTTTCTTATGTAACGGTCTTGATGGATCTGATCGATGCAAACTCATTATCTTTGCACAAGCGCTGGGAAAATATTTAATGGATTTTCTCTCAAAGCCTTATTTCCATTATTTTTATCTTTACGAAAGAACAATTCTTTTTGCCATCTGCAATAGTTTTCCATTCAACTGGAAAGATATCAAGGAGGAAATAGGTTTTCGAAAATATTCAAACTGATATTACGAAACTTAAAACTATTACTTCAAAGGAATCAAGATTTATTATACATATTATAATTTTTGACAAAAAAAAAAAAGATTTTTTAAATCAATTCTGCAAGAAAATCTACTTTTTTCTCTTGGACTTACGTATTTCATTGATTTTACATATCAAATAGATTCATCAAAAGAGATATTACTATTAAAGGAGTGATTTCTTCTTTTATTAGCTTTTCTACGTTTTCTTTTAAAATGTAAGAAGATTACGCACAAAGTTTTTTTTAAAAAAAAAAAACTTTGTTTAAAAAAATTTAAATTACTTTTTTTTTTTAAAAAAAAAGGTAATTTTAAACTTTTTACTTTTTGCCACAAAGTACTCCAAAGACATTATATATAAACACACACACAATTATCCTTTTTTTTCTTTTTTTTTTTTTTTTTTTTGCTCAGCTTGTTTGAGATGCAAAATATATTTAAAACCTTTTTAACGCGCTTTTATTAGCTTCACCTGTATGTAACAGAATCTTTGAACTCGATTTTTATTCACTTTAAAAGGTCAGATTAATTCGAAATTTTGCACACTTATCAAGGACCGGTGACAATACAATATTTACTAATTTTATTCTGTTCTCTTGATCAAGATCATCAGGATGAACGATATCCCATTTCCAGATTTGGCGACTAAAAGATTAAGTTACAACCCTAAGCGAAAACACTCGTGGTTAAAACGAATACAACGAACAAAAAAGATTATTTCAGCAAAGAATAAATGATAGTTTAAAAAACTTAAAGAACACGCTTTATTGCAGATCGAACTAAAAAATTAAAAATAAATTGTAGTTTAAAAAACTAAAAAACACGTTTTTATAGTTAATCGAACTAAAAAGCAAAAAAAATGATTCTTAATATAGGAATAAAATGATTAACACTAAAAATAATAACATTGTGTAAAAGCGTAGGTGCTCGATGTCAATTGTTATAATGTCTTACTAGTTCTATTCCAAAATGCAGAGTTAGTGTAAAAATGTAGGATAAAGCACCCCCACGCTTTTACCACAATGACATTAAATTTCTCGTTAATCATATAAAAATATTAACAATTTTTTAAAACTTTTTTAGTTCGATTTACTATAAAAGCATGTGTTTTTTAGTTTTTTAAACTACAATTTACTGTGCTATCATTAAAAAACATTACCATTTAAATAATACACCCTTATCAATTTGTGTACTAAAAGAAAAATATTCCAGCAACTTTAATAGTATGAATATATATTTTTTTCCTCCGTTTGTGATGAGAAACCATTCCTACTTCCCTCATACCTCCCTTGTCTTCTCTCGGACCCGGCTAGATGTGTGGGGAGAACTAATGATCAGTCGACATGATTCACTAAAATTATTTTATTGTCCTTTTATCAACACAAGCACAATAATAATTCAACAAAGATAATTTAGATCAATCATTAGAGTGCGAAGGTGAGACCAGTTAGCCTGGGGGTAATATTTACGGACATTCAACTAATTTCTATGATAACCTATACAAGCTCGTTATTAACTCAGACGCGCACTAACAATTTACTCTCTAACTTCTATTTAAATAATACGCACAATACCTGAACTCTTGTCAGTCAGAAGTCCTGCAGATGAGGCCTTGAACACTAATAGTTGTCTTGATCAGATCACATCCGAGTGATCCTCACTTTAGATACCTTCAATTCTCACTTTAATACAAGTAGCTAAAGCTCATCATACTCATTAAAACTCTTAAAACGTTATGTACACACATTACTTTATTTTGCAATACTTTTTAAACTTTTAATATAATAAAAGAATATTGAAATTTTTATATTATACTCGTTAGATAGCACAATGACTTGTAAAAAAAAATAATATTCTAATGGAAAATTTCCTTTTTGAATTTGTGGGAAAAGTATCTATAATGAAGAAGAGGAAACAATTTATCCACATATCAACAGATTCGATGTTAAAATCTAAATTTAAGCAAGAATAGCTTCTAAATTTTAGATTGCAAATTCATACAAAATACACGGGATTTCTCACACAGCTATAAACATTTTAATGCCATTCAAAACGTTATGTTTAAGTGAAATATATTTCGCAACGTAAGGGACTAGAAAAGCAAAGTATAAAAACAAGTTAAACTCGGAATATGTAATGCGATTGCATTTAATCTCAATAGACCTAGATTACGACAGTTTGTGTGAAAAAAAGCAAGCACATATTCCAGTTACTACATATAATGTATGAATAAATGACACTTGGATCACAAATTAATAATTTTAATAGGTAAATTATATTTAAAAAATTAGATTAGAGTTTTTAATAATAAATGCAATACTTCTTTTAATTGCCTTTACATAAAGTGCCTATAACATGTTGATCTACTTTAAATATTATTTTGAGATATTTTCTTCTAAGTATGTGTATGGAATTGGATTCCACGAAAGTCTACTTGAAGTCCTAGTGGTTTCACAAAGCACCTTCAAGTTCTAGGGGTCCCATGAGTTGAAAAAGCTTGAAGACCAATGCTTTTAATAAGATCATAATTCGAAGAATTTCAACGGCCAAATGTTGTTTCCGGCTGTATTCTCCGAAAAACAGGAAATTTTGAACGATATGTCAACTGGCTACATGTGATGATCATCGTCCACGTACAGGCCAAGGCCTACCGCCATACGCCATTATTACTCATTCAGTACAAAGGTTGCAGTCGGTCGATTTGGTTTGCGCGATTGTAAGTCGTGCACATTTATTTATTTCGGGTTATTGTTTGTACGAATATTTGACAGCATACATATACTGCGTACTGTCTACTTTTAAGGGTTATACAAGGGGCCTACATTAGTTTAGGGGCCCAGGGCCTACATTTAAGTAGGAGCCTAGGGCCTCAACAAGTCTTAAGACATCTCTGTTCACATTAGTGTCATATGATGGAATATTATTTCAATAAACAGTCACCACTTTATTGGAGATTTGGTGGAAACTATGATCTTTCAAATGGAGGCACCTAATCATGCTACAAACTATCTTCTCCATATTGTGGGTAACTTCAGTTTATCATTTCTTAAAAGCAAGCAAATCAACATTGATAGTTGTGATTTACAGCAATATATACTTAAAGATCAATTAATTTGTAGAATAAATTTTGCTCAGATATCTCCATAATTTACTTATAATAATTAAAACTTTACAATACTCCTATATATGCATATCAATAACTACTGCGTTTATGAATATGAGGTTATTTTCTTTTTGAGATAGTTATTGAAGTTTAGCCTTTGTCTTTTATAGTTAATTGCAGTCGCGGATCCTGTAATGCATTGAAATCAACTATTTCTAGCTAAGCATCCTTATTAGTAAAAGAAGTATTTGACATTTCTTATGTTTTTACTTATGTATTTTATTTTTGTGACAACTAAATGTTAAATAGCATTTTGGAAATCAACGAAATAAGAAAAGAAGAGAGATAGAGGTTTGCTAAAATACTTCAAAGTAATGACTGGTAAATATTTTTTTAATAAATTAATTTAAAAACAACGTCTAGATTTCTGTATTTGCTATGCTAATGAAACCATGATAAATTCATGAATTCGTTAAAAATTCAAAAGGAGCCATTTCTTTCGTTGGATTGTATTTCTTTTTCTTTTGTGTGTACGTGTGTGCTAAGTCATTAACTTTAATTGAAAAACTGATTGAGAAAGGATTGATTAATCCCACAACTATTATTTTAAGTATATAAATATTATAAATGTAATCCTTATATTTTGACTAGAATTGAATCGTACAAAATCGTGGGCTTTCAATAAGAGTTTGAAGCAGTCATGCACTGAATAATATTTTTTAAATAAATAAGAGGCAATTTTAAATGGTTTCTGAGAAGTAAAATAAAATTCTAAAATTTGATCGATTAATTTATATATTTACGCGAAACAATTCTCTTTAAGGGACCATAAATAAGTCAAATAACTGATCCAGCTTCAAAGCAAACATCTGGAGAATAACTGAACAATAGAAATATTGAAAAATGTTTATTTGAAAGTTTAAAAACATACGCTGAAAATGTTTCAGACAAAATTAGTTTGCTTCTTAATTTTAATTGTTTTTTCTTGTTTATAGACAAAATTTTTCGTATTCATGTCCATCTAGATGACTCTCAAACATTATCTAAGATTTATTGAGCATTATTTAAGAAATAATTCTAAATATTTCATTGAGAGAAATTTCATAAAGCGTATTAAAAAATAGTATTGAAGTGATTCGAAGCAAAATGCTATTTACACAACAACTCAACTCTACTGCTGAATGTAAATATTTTTTGATAAGTAGTCGATCCAAATGTGAACTATGATTGACACTTAATTTATTTATAAATAATTTATCCGCAGAAAAAAATTGCACAACTTGGTGAAAAATAAAATGAATAATCATTTGCTCTTTTCAGTTGTAGAAATAAAAATTAACGTTTTTCTTGGAAAACGTCTTGTGTAAAAACGAGTTAAGAATTTAAACTAATATCACCTGAAGAAACTACTAGTTTTTAGGGTGTTTTGTGTAAATTATGCAATGAAAAATTATAAATATTCTATACTATGCCGTTATTTCGACGAAGACAAGGTACTATTTTATTACAATTTACTATGCTTTCTGTTGTTGCTTTTGACAATTTTCTGATGCATTTTAAAACAGTGTCTTACCAAATTTTCGAAAACCGTAGATTTTATTTTCTTATTTGATAAGTTTATTTGTGTTATGTAAGAAGTATTTTAGAATCAAAAAATCTTGAATAAAAATAAATTTTGAATTATATATGTTATTTTTATTAATAGGAACTTACTGTGTCATTTGTGAATTTCGTAAGAAAGTTTTAAAAGTTGAAGAAATTAAAAGATACTTGAAAGCTGTATCTAATTATTTAATGATGAAAATGATGCGTTAATGTAGAGTTTATTCTGTAAATTGACTGTATTTCTTTGTTAGAATTTTAGTTTCATAGTTAGAATTTTGTATTATAAATATGTATCTTTCTGCAATCAAACTATCCTTTCTGTGAAAAGTTTCTCTCCTCTGAAAAATTTATGGTAGAAAACAATATTTATGTATTTCATTGCAAAAATTCTGTTGAGTAATTACTATTAGCGGATCATGGTCTAGGTAATTGAGTGGTCATATAAACCGTATTTTGTAGAATACATATTACTTTAAAAATCAATGGAATCAAATTACGATAACACTGACATTTGTATATTTACTTATTCATACTCCAAAAATGATTTAAAAGAAATAGATGGAACCAAAAACTATAGCATTTGTTAAAAAATATTCAAGTTAAATTTCCAAGATTTACGGAGTAAATTTTTAGATTAAAATTTAAATAATCCAAAAATTATGTAAAAAATAATAATTGGGAATTTATGATGCAAATTAATTTTAATTGTGAGTATTGTAAACCAGGATATTACTATAGTTCTTTCATTCAAAGGAGGATTTTCGGTTTGGACATAATCTCGCATTCTTTACTTTAAAAAATATGTTATAGTTATTAATGGTTACTATAAATTATAATATTTCAAGCTGAGCAATAATTCCTATTTTAGGTAAAGTTCTCACCACTTATTTTTAGGGCTTAATGTGTAATATGATAAATTTGTTTATATTAGTATAATAAAGACATTGTCATATTTTTTAATCCATTTTTACGTTAGCATGCTATCTTGTAATCTTATCATCTTGGCGGCATTTATAATTTTTTCTGAATATAGATTAATTTTTTTTAAATAAATGCAAAATACTAGTCAAACATTTTGGTACTTAGGAATTAGCATCACTGCAGCGAAATTTGCACTATGAAAATCACACCAGGGTATCAAAATGTTATGGTTTAAGAACACAGTTAATTTCATTTATATTCTTAACAAAAATAAATTGAAGGAAGAATTACAATGTAATATTTTACATTAAATTTCTAAATATAATGAGTTGTAATTTAATTTAATTTTGTGTTATTTTATATCATCACTTTTTATATTTTGATGTGTTCAGGTATTCTTTATCCATGTATATCTAAGAATCTTACATTTTGCTGAAGCATATATTTTTTAAAAACATAATTATTTTGCTAAATTACTAAACACTATGATTCCAAAATTATACTATCATTTATTTTCTATTAAATTAAATTATGTATTCTTAAAGTTTCTAAAACCTACAAACCTATCTGTCATTTGTGCTGAATCAAAAACCATCCTCAAATGTTGTGATATAAAACCAATAATGAAAACTCCATATAAAAATATTGTTAACAGGCACAATGTGAGTCTATTTAAAAATTAGTAAAGATTATAATAAAAATGATAACGTTTTTGTGGAAACAATTTTACTAATGAAATATTATTTAAATTCATTTATTTATGTTAAGAAACTTGCATGAAAATTCTTTTAAATTCTCAGTAATTTATTGGTTGACAGGCTAATAGCATTGTTTAACTGAATGGAACTCTTTACTGAAAAGCTGGCTAGCAATTTGATGCGTAAATTGAATTTTTAAGCAATCAATTTAAAAGCATTTACAAAATTATTTTTACTTTATAAAAAGGACCGATTCTTAAGTTGGATCCTTCTGCAGTACTCGCCATTATTTATTGTCATCATTTTAGATGGAAGTCCAGTATAGAAAATAAGCATTTGGCATGTTTTTTTTCCTTTCCTCCATTGCCAAAAATGTGAACTAAATTGGGGATTATTCCATTTGTTGTGTTGGTATTGTACAAAAATTAGATTCTTAATTTTCATCTCTTAATTGTATGTTGTCTGCATTATGATACAGTTTCTAAAAGATTACAATTTCTAAAAGTTATTTTATATTTACACTTTTTAGTGACATAAACATATTTAATCTGTGTTTAGTTGTTGTTCCATTTAAATTCATGCTTGATTCATTCAATCTGAATAATATTAGGGCAAACAGGATGTTTCTCTTTGTTAAATATTAAGTACTGCTTTTAATATTTTACTACTAACTTTGTATAAAGGAAATATCACCCAGACATCACAAGAAATGTAATTCACGTACTTCAGCATCATGTATTCTGTTAAAATCTAATACGTTATACCAGGGTTCGGCAACCTATGGCACCCATGTCACCTGTAACGTGCAGTACAATTCTCAGTGGTACTCTGCACAACTCTACTTTGTCAATTTTTTTATTGGATGGAAGTTGATAAACTTGTAATGGAACTTATTTGACAAACATCTTCAGAATTATGCATAATTACAGAATTACGAAAAAATCTGAAAGATAACTCTACAAATAAATGTACAGCTATTTTGTAAATCGTTGAATGTCATTGCTTGACAGATTTAATTATTTGAAAAGAGAATATTGCACATACTTTCTGCTTTTTGTTCTACGCACCTATGTAAAAAAAAATTTTTCATATGAAAAATATTTCGAGTTCACCAGAAAATAATTTAACAGCTGAATGCTCAGAATTATGCTAAATTGAAAGTCACAAATTGTACCTCTGATTTTTCAATATGAAAGTAGAGCAGTGTAAACACTAGGCTCACATAAATTTTTTTATTTATTTTTTATTTAACTGAAATGAAGGGAAATACTTAATTGTTTTGAAATTTTTGCTGAAGAAACAGTTTTATTTTATGCTGTTTATTTTTCTGTTAAAAATATCTTTAAATGATGCAAAATTAATACATAATAAAACTGTAAATATGTATTATTGATCTCTAACTTTGCAAGCATTATCACGGGAATCAAATTGTTTAAAAAATACCCTACTGTGTGTGGCATACTGAATCATATTCATATATTGGTTTAACACACCACAGCTAAAAGTTTGTGGACCCCTGTGTAATAGTATTGAAATAGAATCTATCTTGCAGGTATATTTATAAACTATAATATGTAAATTTAGTATATTCGTAGTATATCAAATTACAAAATTTTTTGATTGATTTCACTATTTCCATAGATGAATATGTTTTTAATAATTTTACAACAATGATACCTGTTAAAATTTCTGAAATTTGAATAATAACAAAAATTAATTCTCTACATTGTGACCAGTTTCTAATTACTTTGTGTTAATTTTGGTTGAAATTTTAATTTTGTAAAATATATTTTATCAAATATAGTTTTCCTGTTACAGAACAATAGTTTAAATTACTTTTAATGTGTATGTGCATTGCCAAAAGCTTCTTCCATATCTTCAACCACTCATCAAACCAGAATGTTATGTAATGAAGTGTTAGCTTTTACTGTTTTTTCTAAATTCACCTATAATTTTCTTGCTCCTTTTAAACAAAAGAACAAACCTAATTATCAACACAAGAAAAATTGTTGATAGTCCCTAAAAACATTAGGTACTTGTATATCCTTTTCTTTTACTTGAAAACTTCCGTGTAGTTTGTATAATAGTTACTTTTCTTCTCCATTCTTTCTTGTTATAGTAAAATATAATTACATGTCAGTTAATTGTATTGTTTAATTCAGTTGTATGGGAAAAACATGTTTTGGCATTCAAACAAGAATATTGAGTAGAATCTGCCAAAATAAATTGTAGAATATGCCAGGAAAATAAACATACAGCCAAGATTTTTTTTAAGCTCTTTTTTTTACTGATCTGACTTAATTTTTATCTTATTTTTTTACTTCTGTAGTTGTTTGGATCCACAAAACTTTTCTTTAAAAACACAATATCAAGCAGCATTCATTTGATTTTAAAGTATGCTTTCGGAGCTCAGTTATCTTCCCTTGTCATTGATTTTCACTTCTGTTTTATTTTGTATGCGAAGAATTGAAATTTAGTTTACATGTCCATAACCTGTTTTTTAATATAATTTTCAGCCCCTGTATTACCCAGAACTAGTTCCATATCTGTGTATGGGCAAGGCAGAGCACAGGCTTTGCAGAAATCTAAACATTCAGATAAAAGCTCTTTGTCAGGTTCTTTCTCTAGTATTGATTTGGATGACAGGCCTCATCCACTTGCCTTTGGTATGAATTTTCATTTAATTTAAAATAACACAATCTGTACTTGCGTATTATACGGTCAACCAATTTGTGTCTACTGAAAAGTTGTCACCAAATGTCACTATATATAGACAGTAATGAAAAACTGTTTCGAAGCATGTACAAACACAATCTTGTTTCCCACATGCGATCGTTGCATTTGGTGACATCTTCTAATTTGGCAAAATTAGTCAATGGTATAATATGTAAGTACCAATTATTCTTTGATCTCTCACTATGCATATTAATAATAAATATATTTTCAGCTGAGGCTACTTTTGATCCCAGCCTACCTATTAAAACAAAATCCCGTCTGTCAAAGGATATAGAAGAAATTCTTCATGATAATGCTGCTTTGGCTTACTTCATCCAGTTCATGGATGCCAAGAAGGCAAAACATCTTGTCAAATTTTGGCTGGAGGCCGAGAGCTTCCGGATCTCTGCAGAAACTAAAGAAAAGAATCAGGTTAAAAAGCCAGAAGAGTCTGCAACCTGTGATGCAGACTTGTCAATCATAGTGTCATCAAGCACAGGTAGCAGTGAGTTTGTGTCAGACAAGTCAGAAAAAGTCTTCCAGAGCTCTAGTCACACTATTTCCTCTGATCTAAATAAAAGGAATCAAGAGAGGGAAGAATTCTCTAAAGGTGTAATCAATATAAATGTACCTTCTGTAAATACTCATGATCTTAATTGTGTACCTCCTTTAAATAATTATAGGAACACAAATGAACTAGACTATCCTAATGATAGTTCACTAAAAGATAAACTCGGCAAAACTATAGAACAGAGTTCATCTGTAGATTCTGGTTGTGAAGACAGATCAAAGGATTCAAATCAGAGTGTCGAGTTTACATTGGAGGATGATTTCAATGAGGATCAATCAACTCAAGTGACTGATGCATGTAATCTTAAATCATCCATTGTTCATAAATCAGAGATCGATAGTATTAAAAATGGGCCATGTGATGAAATTCAGAGTAATAAAACGCTTACAGATGGACTAGTTAGGCTTGAAACAAGTAAGCTATTATGTCTTTAATATTTCCATGAATAATTGTTTTATGTATACATTTAAATCAAGGTTATTTATTTTCTTATGTTTTTTCTTCTGTGTTTCTAACCTTTTTTAAATTTTCATTTTTTTTTAAGAATAAAATTTGTGTGTATTGCTTATATATATTTATGTAATACTTTGCTCATTTTCAAATATTTTGTTTAATATTTAAAAAGTGCTAGATAATTTACAGAAACAAAAAGATTTTATTGCCTATAAGTTTAAATATGTTAGTCTCTCTTATCATATAGAATGGTATTTTTCTGATCAATCAAAAAATTTCATTAGAACACGAGATTAAGTCAAAATTTCAAAGAGGACTAAGCAGGGGTGCAAATAATTTTTCTCGTCCTAATTATCAAAATCAAGGATTCGAGGGAGGAAATCGCTACAATCAACCAAATCAGCGAACAGACCGGTATCAGAACCGTAGGATGGTGGTTAGGAAGGGTCCTAGTGATGATTCAGCAAAGCAGAATTGGAGGCGTGTTGATTGCAACAGCGAAAGGCAGAGAAATGCCAATTTAAACTTTGTAAGAGATCGTGTTGAAGGAGATCCTCCTAATAGAAGTAAACTTAATTCATTACGATTATCACCAGTTGATCTTCCGTATGTGCCAGTTCTATTGCATGATGCATTTATAAAAGCGCTCTGGGATACAGGTGCGGAAAAGTCATTTATTTCAGAAAAAACATACCGATCATATTTTTCTTTTTGTCCTATTAAAAAATCGTTAGCTGAAGTAGTTACGGCTCAAGGGTCACAATGCAGAAATTTAGGCACAATTGAGTTAAGAATTCAAATAAGGGAATTTTCGAAATTGTGGAAATTTCTTGTGATTGCTGAGATGCAATGTCCATGCATCATAGGTATTGATTTTATGTCACATGCAAAGGTCAGTTTTGACTTTGTTACAAAATCGTTAATCATTCCGGACTTACAGATTGAGAAATTGGCAATTTCGGACGAACCGGTACGGATAGATTTATTAAAGACTAAGTTAAATGCAGTGGCTGATATGTTGTCTAAAAACCCGTTAGGAAGTAATGAAGAACCAAAGGTGTCTTGTGGGGTGATTAGATCGTTAGTATTATCGTCTAGAGATTAGTTGAGAGAGGAACAGAGAAATGATCCGGAGTTGTGGGTCATATCTTGAGTTTTTTAGAAAATCCGGCCGATAGTTCCATTAATGAGTCAATCTGTAGAAATTGGTCCCGCGACTTTAAAGCCATTAACGGATTGCTATATTATGGAAAATATACAACCACACTAGGTGAATTAAGAGTATTTATACGTAAAACATTACGTAAAGATGTAATGCGATAATTCCATGACTCGCCGATGGCAGGCCATTTAGGCAAAAAGAAAACCTACTTAAAATTAAAAGACGCGTGTTATTTCCCGTACAAGAGGAAATACATTTATAAATATGTAGCAACCTGCGACCAATGCCAAAAATTCAATTATAAGAACGGATTACCAGCTGGTCAATTAATTCCGATAGTAACGAATTTTCCGAATGAAATCGTATCTTTAGATTTTTTAGGCCCATACCCTGCAACTAGTCCAGAACGTTATAGATTTATTTTAGTAATTACAGATAATTTTTCTAAATGGGTTGAAATAGTTCCCTTAAGGAAAGCTTCGGCTAAAGCAATTGCCAATGCATTTTTTGAGAATTATATTTCGCGTTATGGAGCTCCAGTAAAACTAGTTAGCGACAACGGCCCCCAAATGATATCCGAAGTTTTTGAGCAAGTATGTCGCAGGTTGAACATAAAACACGTTAAAACTGTGGTATATCGTCCACAAGTTAATCAAACGGAAAGAGTTAATCGTACTCTTTTAAAAATGATTTCGAGTTTTGTCGCGGATAATCACACTAACTGGGACCAATTTCTGCAAGAGTTCAGCTACGCTCTTAGGACAGCAGTACATGAGACAACGGGTAAAACACCGGCGGAATTATTTTTAGGTCGAAATTTAATCACCCCTTTTCAAAAATTAGTAATGGTAACTGATGGATCAGACTTAGTTTGTGGTAACATGGAAAAATTGTTTGAGGAGGCTAGAATTCATTCAAAGCGCCAGCACGAGAAGTGGGCGAAATATTATAATAAGAAGAGGCATGAAGTTAATGTGAAGGTTGATGATCTAGTGTTAGTTCAAACTCACCCGTTGAGTTCGGCAAGTAAGAAAATAGTGGCTAAATTTATGCCAAAGTTTGAGGGCCCATATAAAGTTCTGAGTGTAAAAAATAATAATAATTTAGTAATATTAAAATTTGGTAAAAAAATAACGGTTAATGTGGATCAGGTGAGAATTTACCATCAAAGAGAAGACAGTGTTGTCGAATCGGAAAGTGCCAGAAGTAGTGATCATGGTGCAGTGGCATCGGACAGGTCGGATGATGGGCAGCCGAGATTGGTGCAATCGGAGAGTGATGGGGGTTGTCGTGGAGGATCGAAATCAGGAAATTTAGAAGGTAGTAGAGATATAGTTACGAATAGACGCGATGGAGGGGAGGTGAGAAGAAAAAAACGTGTGCGAACGGAGTCTGCAGTTACTTCGGGGGGTGATGCGTATAATTTCAGGAAGAGAAAACCTCATTGGGCAGAAAGAGAGAAAAGAGGAAGACCACTCTCCTGGAAGGAAAACATACAGAAGAAGAAGAGACCAGAGGCCCAGGTATCCCGAGACAAGAGAAAGTTGACCTCGTCAATGCCGTCTTGTCCCTCCAGAAAGCGGTATAGAAAAGTGGAAGAAAATAATTCTGAAGGAACAATTCCAGGACCATCCGGCAGTGAGCAGTGGAAATCAGAAAGAGCAATTCCAGGACCATCCCACAGATTCAAATACAATAAACCCCAGCAAGAAAGGAACTGCCCTTACAACCTTCGGAGCCGACGTCGAGTGGACAGCAGCCAAATTCCAGTTCTCACAAGGGAAAAGAACGCCTCAGCAGGAGCATATCAGCTTCAGCGGACTCAATGGAAGAGGAGACCCAGAAGGTGGGAGCGCAGAGAGGACAGCCCTAGGACAAGGTCATCCAGTACAGAATATGCCATGGTAGGAGAACAATGCCATGTTCTCTTACCATGCCATATGCCAGCCATGGTAGGAGACAAAGCCTATTCAGATTGGATCTAAAGACTAGCCAGGTTGTATAATTCTAATTTGTTTATTTTTCCTCTGACAGACAGTTCGGAGTATTTTCCATGTGGGCTAGTCTATTTTTTTTTTGTAAAATTTCCGTACAAAAGTTACTGCGTTGGGTGTATTTTCATATCGGTTGAAAAAGCTTTTGTATTTAATTTTTTTCCAAATTGTGGAAAAAAAATTGTTGAATTGCAATTGTTTTGCTACACTTTAAAGACGAGGCTTTATATGTGAGATTACTTGTATTGTTTGTTGTAATATATTCTATGTAAAAAATGTATATATTTTTGTGTGTAATTATTAAGATGTATAAGTAGTGTCTGGTTTCTGGGCGCGGCGTAATTAGGAATACTAACAAAAAACATTAACAGCGCAGCGCGATTGATTGGGAATTTTTTGAAAATGAAACCAGATAAAGGTTATTTTGTTATGAAACTATATATATATAATATAATGTATGCCATATTTTATGTCAATAAGGAAGTTGTATAAAAGTTATGTGCATTTAATGTCATGTTTTAGAAAAAATTGACAAGGTTTCCTTTCAGGGCAGCAGTCCCTGAACAAAATGATGAGATGAAAGTGATGTCGTACGAAGATATTATTGTAAAATTTTTTTTTATTTATTGGCACTTAAGTAAAGTGCATGATCAGGGTTTTTTCCTTGAAAGGTTTTCCCCTGATCTTCGCCCGAATGGGATGCACTGTAGGGATTGTATGTCTGTAAAAGATCAATAAATTAGAGTGGAGTACCCCTTTGAGTAGTTATTTCTGTGTGCTAGTTTAATTAAAGTTGCTAACTTAGAGAGTTAAAATTTTCTGCAAATTCAGTGTTTTCAAGCATTCTAAAGTTCGTGAGTTAAAACTTTCTACAAGTTCAGTATTTTTTAGGCATTCTAAAGTAGTTAAAATTTTGTGCAGGTTCAATGTTTTTCAGGCGTTAGGTAAATTAAGCGAGTTCTTTCGGGTCGTTTAGACCTTCAATAAGTCACGCTTTTTTTCTCGGAAGGGGGTTGTGACGGGTGCTTACGCGTTTCACTAACCTCTGTCACATCTTTAAAAATTTTATTTATATCAACCATACTTCCGAGAGCCAAAAGTGTGACTTATGCAAACAAGATAGTTTCGGGTTTAGCGAGTTCGAAAAAGATATAAAAGGGAGAAATGAAATGAAGTGAAAGAGGTTGATTAAGAAGGTGATTCTGAGAGATTAGTTTATCTAGTGGAAATATATTCGTCGGGAGAAGATTATTGAAAAAGGTTCATTAATTCAGTTCGGGACGAAACTGAAAGATAGCTAAGATTGAAGCCGCTCCTTAAAGCAATCCAGAATTAGAGAAACCTGCCTTAAGAAAAAGGTATCAGGTCAGTTATTTTCATAAATTAGATATAAATGCCTAGTTTGATTGTATACGTTATTCTCCGTGGTTTCAGTTAGTATTCCGTCGTTCATAATCAAATTCTTCTCGCACTCCACTGTAATTTGTTGTTCTTAAAGTTTGAATAATATTTGTGTATTTTTCTATTAAGAAAGATCAATAAATAATATTGATTTATTAATTAAGTAGTCATTAATCATGAATCCAACATACCTAGACTTAGATAATACGCAAAGAGGAGTTAATAATCATAGGGGTAGCGAAAGGCTACGACAAAACTAATCTACAAATCAAAGTTTCCCCTTGAAGAAGGGTTGTGAATTAACGCGAAAGCTAGCTCCAAAGTTTCCTCAAGAGGAATAATTAGAAGGTCGCGTATAGATCCGTCACAAACCGTTTCTGCTAATGACTTTTAAGCGTGTTTGACGGCTCTATGTTCTATGTTAATTAGTCATTCAACCTCCATCGCCTACTAACACTCCTTTTATTTGATCGAGAGAGAGAGATCGAATTCAACAACATCATGCGTACATCGCCATCGAAAACCGACATGTCTTCAAAGTTCGTTAATGGGGTAGTGTATTTACTGAGCCAAAATGATATGTCAAAAGATTTGTAACCTTAATTCTTCTTATCTTGGACATATTTATAAAGGGGGATGTAAATTTTGTAAACTACAAACATTAAAAAATTCATATTTTAATTTAATTGTAAATGCCTTTATTTTAACTTCTTATAAAACATTACTTGTATACCGAAGAGAATCCACATAACACTTATTTTAAATAATTCTGAAATTCCGATCTGTGTATTTTAATTAAACTGGATTTCAATATATTTGCTACCAATCAAGAATTTCACTTTGGATCAGATGACTGCAGTCGGTCTCGAATAATAATACGGCGGGAAACTTCAAGACGGAAAGCATCAAATCAATATCTGGAAAGCATGGTTGCCCTATGAACCAAATTTGAATGAAGCTTGACAATTTATTATCTCTACAGAGCGTTATTTTGAATTTCTTATATCGTCAACTACAGAAATTCTGTTCAGAGAAGTCCTTTGTGCTAAACTGTAGTAATTGTTATATTTTGAAATAAAATATAAGCCACGTAGCAATGATATAGAGAAATATTTATGAAATGAAATTGTGCTTATAAATTTTGCCAATTGGGATCTGGAAAAAAAATCTAATTATGGTTTTTGGTTTTTTGAGTATTTTTTAATATAAAAATAAAACGTTATATTTGTTGTAGTGATGTTTATCTTTCGATTTTATATTCATAGAGTTTTCTATTTTTTAATTTTCTTTTGTAACGTTAAGAGTAGTCGGTACCCCCTATCCCGCTAATGTTAAATTGAGAATTTTTATGTACCGGTTTCTCAGAAACTATTAAATGTACAGACTTAAAATTTTTTCTGTATATTAATTCGACTTATTTATTTAAAATGATCAGAAGCTTTTTCAAATATATTGTTTAGTTTTTTTCAAAAACATTCATCGCAACAGTATCACTATGAATTTTTTGAAAAATGTCATTTTTTTTCACGATAACTGACTTTTACAAAAATATTATGGGAATATTAATAAAAGCTCCGTTCAATATATATAGTTAGATATCAGTAATATTCAGTAAAGATTGTGAAAGTGCTTCCGTTGATTAGGTTCTGAGAAAAAGGTACACGCATTTTTAAAAACACCGTTTTGAGATAATTGCATTTTTATTATAAAATGTCACTTCATCAAAAAAATTATGAATTACAATCTCTATTTGCACTATTTTTTTAAATATTAGCTTATTCTCAATAACTTTTAAGACTTTTTACTTATTTCTTTTACTTAGATATCTCAGAAAATACTTATATAGCATTAGTATTAAACCCAAAACTTTATACGATGTGGATTTCATCCATTCTTTCAAACGTACAGTCATTCATCCTCAGGGTGTAAGGTATCCAATGTCTCCAAAGAAAGGATCCTTAGGATTTGACTCTCTGTTCCTTGCTTTTGCACCTCATGGAGCAGCTCTGTTAAAATTACTTTATTTGCTATGGAAATTCTTCTTAAAAGTTATTTTAAAAAAGCTTTACCCTAGTCTTTATAAAGAAAAAAATTCCTCTTTGTCTGCATGACGGAATTTTTCGTTGTTCTTTTGTGTTCCTCTAAATGCAAACATTTGCTTATGTAGTTATATTTTTTATAATTCCTCTACCTAAGTGCTCACATAACCATTATCAATGAATAAAAATGCAAAATTATTCATTTTCATTTTAATCAAAGTGTATCATTCTAATAAAAGTCAATCTCTTCATAACTTAAACTTCTTTAAACCATTAAATATATCAAATGAATTGTACATAAAAATCTCAGCATAAAAAATATCAAGCCATGGCAATAGTTCAGTTTTATGTATAAAAGACACTAAAATTATCAATTCTTATATTAAAGATCAAAATCAAATTTCAAAAATTATTAATTATGAACCACGTATTTTTAAAAATATATATAGCATTCATTTTGTGTAAATTTAATCCGAAACTTCCAAAAGGTTAACCCGAGAGAGAAGAGAGATCTCTGGTAATTTTAAAATATTAGCATTAACAATAATAGGTGGAGTTTCAAGTTTGACTGACCAATCAATAAATTTACGTATAATTCAAAAATAAAATAGAAAAAATGCTGGGATGGAACCAGGCAATATAAAAAAAATTGCTAGGGTAGAACCAGACATATATAAAAAAAACTATAATAGTACCACTACCCCATACCACACCACATCATATGGTTACATTTAAAGCATAAATTTCTTCAAAATATCTCAACCACTTTTTGGTTTCTTCTAGCTATAATTACAATCCGCTTCAAAATATTTTCGTGATTTAAGCATCAAATCAACGTTTCTAGATATGGCTTTTAATGAACTTGTATATATAGCCTCCCTAACCATGCTATATGCTAACCTGTAATCTAGCTCGCAAGGGTTTCGTTACTGGCTCAGTATGTTGAAATATTTTCAAATATGCGTTAGCACACAAAATTATTCTAAAAGTTGATATTTCGTACAGAATAC
Source organism: Trichonephila clavata (assembly GCA_019973975.1). Classification (NCBI taxonomy): domain Eukaryota; kingdom Metazoa; phylum Arthropoda; class Arachnida; order Araneae; family Nephilidae; genus Trichonephila; species Trichonephila clavata. The sequence goes on along the minus strand of BMAO01032034.1, from coordinate 34,106 downwards.
ATTTTGCCATTTGTCGTATCAGTGGATTATAATTTCGATTAAAATTTTGACCAAAACCAGAGAAAAATTTTAAACGAAAATCTGTATTCATTATTAGTCGAGGGGAAAAAATCTAGGAAAATGTCCGAAAACGAAAACCGATATAGCACTAGTATAGGAATGATTCGTGGCTCCATCTGGTAACAGAGAAAAGCAACAAAGGTTTGAGAACAGAAAAATTTAGATTTAAAAATAACACAAACAATATTAAATCTAATTTTAGATTCCCCGATAGTTAATAAAGTGCCCCGAAGTTTTTGGCTGTAAAAAAATTTGATTTAGGAGAGCTTTGGGTCTTTTTTGAGCGGAAGCCCCCCCCCCCCTCCGAGTCGTAAGGTGGTTGATTTTCACTTAATTGGCAACAGAGGAAAATTTTATCAATTAGTGTTTTAGATTAATTTTTCATTAACGGAAGAGTCATCTCAGTTTTTCGAGATCGCGATGAATGATTTCGGTGCAGACGTACCGGAGAGAATTTTAAGAAATAACTGAAATTCAATTGCAATGAAATTGAATATGCTTAATTTTTAAATTTACGCTTTATATCGGATAAATTTTCTTCTATCTTTTTAAGTTAGTTCAGTTAATTAAGTATTCTGAAATTTATAGTTAACGAACTCTATAAAGTTACATAGTTTGCTTTATATATCTGAGATAACCGTATTACCTTTTTAAGCGGTAGACTAAAAACAAACATCGATGTGCAGTATATCTGTAAATTTCTGAGATAAAAGAAGACCCCATTATCATTTTTAATTATAAATCCCAGGGTTGTGTTAATTCGAATTAAATTAATTGCATACGATGTGAGCCTTACAGAAAATATTAAGTATCACAAAAAAAAAAGAGAGAAAAAAAGAAACCTCTGTGCTTATACATATTGCAGCATGCGTGCGTATTGCTGGGCATTAAAATTACACTAGGTACGAAAGAAAATTATTTTGTCTATCGTGGGTGTACAGCAGGGGGGGGAAAAATCGATTCATTTTTTCGGAAATTCCGGAGTGTACAGTGTCCGACACCCACTACACCAAGCTTTCACACTACGTGAGGAATTTCAGCCTCGACAGATTAAACATAAACCGACTCATTACAAAAAGCTCATGGTCATTTTATAACACGTAAGAAAATTTTCAAATTTTATTTTTGATTTTTAAATCTCCTTTTTTTCTGTTATCAATTTTTATTTCAATAGTTGTGTTGCTCCACTTTCCCACCAGATGGCGACACGAAGTCACTTTTAGCACCGAGCTTAACTTGCAGTCTACTTTCTGGGACTTTTCCTTCGAGTTCCCCTCCCCCCCGAAATCTGGTTTAAAAATAATAACCACCCTTCCCTTCTTTAATTTTTTTTTTTTTGTTTCAGTCAAAATATTAGTCGAATTTTGTTTCACCTCGTGATCTGGTCTGTCTGGATTTAGCGACGTTACTTTCCTAATAATCGTACCTTCCATTTAATATTTTTCGCTCGAGAAAATTGTCTCAAAAATTTTAAATTAAGATTTGCATTATTTTAACTCTCTTTTTTTGGAATTTTAATTTCTGTTTACATCTCTCTCCGGTCACTCGATCCATATGAGAGCGTGACTATCCGTACCTGCACCCGGTCCGAGTGAAATTTCTTCCGCTTCGTGTTCCGATTTTCTCCTCGTGACTCCTCCAAATTTCTTTTCTTCTGATCGTGTTGTAACGCAAAATCTTTCTGTCTTTCGTATTTACTCTTCTTAAACTTGCCGTAATTTAAGTTTAAGTAATCCATTAGATTCGCCAGTGGATAGAACTCTGTGATTTTCACACAATAACGCAACTCTTTCTCGTGAAGGACTTCACGAGAAAATTGAAATGATTTTGAGAGAGGGCTTGAAATTTGAAGGGGGAGAAAATATTACTGCGATGCTTGTCGCCTTTCAGATTAACTATATTACATACATTAAACAGATGGTATTTGAATGCTACTTCCGTCTTGTGGTGCCATCTATGGAACATAAAATGCATTTTAAAATTTAATAAGAATTCAACTTAAAGAAAAGAAATTATATAAAATATGTAATCTGAATTGATTGCACGTGCTATCATCTCGTATGACCTCACCTAACCTCGAGAGTAGTGGATTATTTCTACCTAATGATAAAGTTCTCCATTCTGCAAAGATCAGCGAAATCATCCGTCGAAAATTCTGCTCCCAGTTGATGCAAAATATTACAAAACGAAACTCATAGAAAACAAAAATTGTCTCGATAAATAATCCTTTGAATAGGTCGAATTTTGCTTTCTTCCAAACACATCATTTGATAAACAGAAAATAAAATATTTTAAATGAAAATGTTTCATCTCATATGTTTACGACACAATTAAATGAGATTTTATAAATTTGAAGCAATTCAATTATACATATATTTAATTAAATTATTTCATAACATCTCATTTTGCATATATTTTTCTCATTTCTATTCATAAGCATGAACATTTTCCAGAAAAATTCAAATTTTCTGCTTACATTCAAATTCATATATCTTTCAATGACATTTTACAATAATTCGAAAATTACGTTCTACTCAAAGAATTAGTGTAGAAGTTTTTATCCCATTAGACTTTCTTTTTTCAAAAGAAACTTCTCAACTGTTTCAATAGTTTATCATATACCTCAATTTCAATTTTAAAACTGAAGCAATTAATAAATTTGTAATGGTTATTAATAAAAAGTATTCATAATGTGATACTCTTAGGAAAAAATTGTTGTTACTTAAATGACAAAGCCCAATAAATACAAATATCTGTTCATATTTTTTTTCTGAATTTTTAAATATTAATGTGCAATTCTTCTGAACCAAAAATATTCTTTTAGAAAAAAAAAATCCTCTTTTCAATTTGTTTTGTACTGCCGATAAAATTTGGTCAATTTCTTATATCTTTTGAGACAAGTATTTTTTCACTACAGCTATCCCTTTGTATTTTTTTTCTCTGAGCAGTAACAGTCGCCTAAAGCCCTCGTGTAGTTGAACAGTGCGACATTAATATTCACGCTCCCCGCATTAACGATTCTGTTTGATTTCCTCCCACACATTCCATGTAATTTTAAAAAAAGAAAGTCGAGAATATTTTTCATTCGTGCTGCCATCTAGTGCCAAAAAAAGTTGCACAGTGAAGTTTTGCGGGAGACACACGTGCCGTGCTCTTTCACCCGCAAGCCAATAGAAATTTAATAAACAGTTTCCTTACAGTTTTCCGGTTCCACTTTGGATTTTTGCTGACATAGCGATTGAAATGTCCCGCGACTTTTTTGGATCGGTTTCAAATAATTCGTTACATGATGCGCAGTAAATTAAAATCTTAGAATGCGCACATTAGTGGAATTCAGTTATTTCTAAGTCTTCGGAAGGAGAGGATGTCGAATCATAGTTCTCTTTTTTGTCTGGGAATCAAAGCTACTGGTAAGTAAATTCTTCGGAAACGTATCTTTTTTGAATCTTCAATGGATACTTGAAACAAAAGGTAAAAATTCTGTATTGTGTTTAAAGAACCCAAATACCAGGAACATAAAGATTTATTACCAGGAAAAACACTCCCATATAAGAACTTAGGAAAGGTAAGTATTGTTTAGAAGTATTCCTAACATATTGTTAGAGGTGCACCTTTTTAAGATATACATTTAGTTTTCAATTATTTCTTCAAAATGTTTCATTTCCGCTGCTTGACGAGATCTTTAAATATATATATATTTTAAGTATATTATGAATGTTGTATACAAAAATTACCGTTATTCAAACTGTTTTGAGTGCATGTCGTTCACAGCTGTGAATATTTTCCATACTTTCAACAATATTCCAAAGATCGTTCCTGGGAGGAGATACCTGGTGAAATTTTCGGATTTCTCTCGAGTTGGAAGAGTGCAAAACTAAAAAGAGCTGTGCAATCTTTCCTGATGAGGTACACGGTTTAATTTTCTACGATCTGATTGCGTAAATGATTTTGAAAAATAAGAATCAGCAATGTTGACTTAATTTTTATAACAATTATGAGCCATTTAGGTAAAACAAAAAATGTTAATTCTTTCATGTGAATGAATTATTGCAATTCGTCAATTTTAATTATTAAAGGCTTTATGCATGTGTTCCAGGCTAAAGATTTTCCAGTTTTATTTTACGTTTTGTCTTTCTTGAAAAAATTTTAATATTTTTCCCAGTGACCATTTTTATTAACTCTTGTATCGCAGTATAAAACGTACGTCTTAAATTGTTGCGGCTGTAGTAAAAACCGTTCGATTTGGCGGGTGTGGGGGACGAAACGTAGAATTGTGAAAATGGCGGGCTTTTCAGTCTGACGGAGCGAATCAATCATCGTGTTGACTCGGAACGCAAATTTCAGAATATTCTGCAGCTTGAGATTATCGACCGATACTTGGAGCGCTCATTCTATTCCAGAATTCGTATAATTTTTTTCTTCAAATTACTATTGTCCAAGATTCGGGATCATTTTTTAACCATGTTTTTCGTTTGCAGTTTCATTCCCGGACTACTGGGGACTTCTTTCAGCAAGGGTTCCTTATTCAAACGGAAGCGTTCAAATGAAATGCGTGCGATGAATTTTGCCAAGAAATAGTGGAATCGGAATCAACGTGCCGATGGAGTTTGCAGCCAAGAGATGTATTTCGGAATTACTACTAAAAAATCTGGAAATCCTTCTTAGAAAGTTGATAATATCCGAACCATTTCTTCAAAAGACTGTATGGATTGCTCTGCAGTAGGAACCATTGTCGAGAGGTAGGTGACCGTTTTATAAGAATCTGAAAGCGTCGATAACTTTTTAAGCTTCGATATCACTTCAATAATTACGAATGGCGTATTATTTATTTTATAAATGATTCTAATATTTTAAAATCTGTGTATTTTTTTTTACATTTCAATTTGAATATAGTTTGTTTTTTTAACGACGAATAACGTTTTTTTTTTAACGTTACCGCTTTTGGCGCCATTTTGAAATTCTTCGCCAAGTAGTGGATTATGATAGGATTTTTATTCAGTATGGATTCCTTACACTATATTGTGGACGAGAAACCTAAATTCACGATTATTTTACCCGTTTCTCTCTGAAGGGAATCGGGACAGGCTCTAAAATGTAAAATGCTAAAATTAATACTTTGTTTATGGGACACGTATGTTTGAAAATTTCCAACAGAGCTAAGATTTCTTTGTTTTTTACAAAGATACTTGATTCATTCTGTAAAACTACAAACGTAATTTTCTCTTAGTGCAAATAAAAAAAAATTCTGTTTAATTTAAGTTGGATGTAATATTTGAGAAACTACATTTTTTACATTTTTTTTTAAAGTATCTTTTAAATATGTTAAATATTTATTTGCCCATATATTTAAAACAACACAGGAAATATAGTGAACATATCTTTTTCAGTAAAATAGTGGTACAGTTTCTTTGAAAAAATTAATAAAACATTGTAATTTTGAAAATTTTAATTCCCCTCCCCCTTTTTTTATGCATGAAACTATTTTTTTTTTAAAGAAAAAAAATTATATTCTACACTTTAGACTAAAAACAGTCAGGTTCACTATATACACAGGTATCCTGTATAGAAGTATGTAAAATTTGTAACCACACACATATAGTGCAATAACCATTTTTTTCAAGTGTACCAAAAGGCAAAAAATTAAGCTTAAAAGTTAAAAAACTTAAAATAGAGCAATGTGTTCATATATTTTGTTTTATCGAAATACTTTTTTCCTAGCTATTCTTATATACCTTGAAATGATACTTTAAACATTCTCTAGAGTTACAAAAGTATTTTTAAATTTGAAAGTTTTTTGATTTGTTATAACTAAGAATGTGTGTGTGAACATAAGTTTATCAAACATATTTAATCATTTAGGTACCCTTAGGTATATATATATATATTTGAAATTATTTCTAAAATATACAACATATTTCACATTTATATAAAACAAGGAACAAAATACAGTCAAATAGTGTTTTGATAAAATAATTGTATAATATCTCTGAAAAAACCATAAAATTTTTAAAATCTCAACTTTTTTCTCATGTAAAATAGTTTTTCAAAAAATTAGACATTAAAAAGAGAAAAATATTATTTTTCACGACTGTTTTGGGGCTTTCAAGTTGAAAATTCTAATAATGTCTGGACTTGATGTGTAGATCGTTGAAATTTTCTGAAGTTATGATTACAGTGCTATATATTAAATGCACTTACTTATTTGTGACCTCATACTTTCAAAGTGAAAAGAAACATTTTTCCACTATTTTCAAATGGGCGATTGTTGTACTGAATTATTATTGTAACTCTACTCAGTTTTCTCCTGTTTTGTTATTCGTTAAGTATAATGCTTTGCAATAAGTATATCTGAACAAATGCCTGATAAAACTACTTCTGTATGTACAAGCTAATTTTTCATAAATTACGACGTTTGTTTGTTTTGTTAAGTTGTGAAATTCTTCAGGAAAACGTTATTGGTGTTGGATGTATTAATAGAAGAAAATGTTGCAAAAAATCTAGTTTTGAGAAATGAAAATCATTTTTGATTAAGGTAAATGATACTTTTTTCACGGGAAATTTGACTTAAGGTATAAAATAGGTATCCCAGTAATGAAAGAGGTGCATCTCAGATTAAATTCACTAGACATTTCGTTTTCAAAGTGCAGTCACACTTAAAAAACACTTGATAGCTGTAAAATACAAGCTTTTCTCTAACTTCATTCCATAATGACCTAAAGTGTTTGAAATGTATAAGAAATATTTCATTATGTAATTTTTATGCAGGTGGTATGTGCTGATATTCCAACATTGTAGGAAATTGCAACTGATGTTTAACAACTTGGCGCAAATAATGCTTGATTGATAAATCTAGTGGTAATATCTGAAAACGTTATGCTCATTTTCTTATGTAATCTCATTAAAGGGGGGGGGGAAACGAAAGTATCGTAATCAATGTTTTGTAATTTGCTTGTGTATTAAATGCTCTACTTGAATTGAGTATCTTATTTCATAGTCAGATTTTAAAAGGATACAACAGTAAAAAGAAGCAGTATTAGTGGATGAAAAGTCATTAATTGGCCAATCTTGCAATGAAAAAATCAAACACTGTGCTAAAAAAAAAAATCAGTTTTTAATTTTGAACAAAATGTATCAACACACATGATTTCCGATTCGTGACATCGGCGGAGTCATACAAATAGTTATGCAGAGCACAATTCTATAAAAGCAATGATGTGAATTCACCAACAAATATTCTCTAAAAGACTAGAATTATAAATCCATCTAAGCCTTACAGAGAATACCAGCTAGTACTTGAATGAAACAAAACCTTTTCCTTATAAACGTAATAAACGATATAACTTGTTACCTGTGTTTTATCTATAAAAGAATTTGTGGTTTGATATTTCCAAGACTGGTATCATGATTTAATTTTTTTGTTTTTAACATTCATATACTTACTTTGCTTAACAAACCTTTTAGTTTTCTGTTTTTGGAAGTAAAGATTGTCATAATTAAAACTACAGCTCTTTTAATTACGTAAAGGAAAGATGTCAGGGTTTTGTTTTCCATGATGTTGCTTGAACCCCTTACTTGTGTAAAGAGTACCAGTTCCATGTCCTAAAGGAATTTTGGAGACATTCTAGCCAAGTAGAGGGCAGATGAGTCTGGGTTCCCCTTAGAGATTTTGAGTACCTAATAAGTGAAGAAATAAAATTTTATTAAGAATAACGTGATAGCAAGTGCTGTGATTATTACTTTCTCAAAATAAGTTTCACCGTGAGAGAGATTGTGCTTTATTAAGTTTTATGAAATATAGATTTTTCTTTTATTTATTCATTATAGCAGTTGTATTATAACTTGTACATTTCCTAAAAGTTTTCTGACTATTGGATGAATATTATGTCATGCTATTCATGGAATGATATTCTGCATATTATCCCAAACTGTAAGGTTTAATTTTGAAATGTTGTGAATGGTATGTTTAGCAAAACTGTGTATGGAGTTCTCAGATTTATTAAAACGTTTCCCAAGGAAATAAAAGAGCAGCAGCATCCCCACATATGTAGTATATTCTAAGGTATTTTGAAAGTAAATATACAGATTAAAAAAATATTTTGCAATAAATTCGAGATATTATTGGTAAAAAAAAAACGAGTCTTACAGTAGTCGCATATGATGTGTAACATTTGACTTGTTATCGTGGTAAATACGCAATAGTTATTTTAATCCTGAAAGAAATGTATCGGTTATGACTGGAAATAATCTTCTATCGAATAATTACATCTTTAATGAAAATTTTATTTCATTAACACGAGGAGTAATGCAGTTTTTTTTTATCAAAAATATTTATTCTTGTTCAATTTGGGGAAGAGCGGAGACAATAGATTTATGAAAACTAAAGTATGACACATATGCTTGTGATTTCAAATCGTTGAAAAACGGCGTCAATAACAGTACCACTGTTAGTTGTCGAAACATTTCGATTAGTGTTCATTTCGAGCTTGAGTTCATCTTTCAGAAAAGCTATGAGCGGCTCAGCTTCTGGCAAACTGAAGTTAAAATCAAAATCATGGGAAGCGAATGATAGTTTTTTTTTTAAAAGAGCAGAACCACCTTCGGTATACAGTAAAAGTAAAAAATGCAGGAAATCTTTAATTTTTTTTAACTGTTTGATTCGGAGAAATGTATGCGACCACCAAAATGACAAGACTTGCTGGAATGTGCGGTAGGCGGGCGTCTTAATTGCTACTACAGTTGGACCCCGAAACGAGGCTAGCGAAGAGACACCCCAAGGCGCTGAATTGGTCAAATCAAACAGCGCGCGCTTCCCCTGACTTCCTGCTACGCATTTCCGTCCCTTTTCACGAAATCACTCCAACAACCGAGAGTAAAGATGTTACACATCAAAAATTGTACAGATGTCAATAAGTTTTATGAACGGTTATTTGGGTCCCTGGCCTACTGAGGACAAGCTAGTATAATTTTATCAGTTGAAATCCTTACCATTACTTTACCTAAAACTCATGTGATTTCAAGGCAGCTTTTTGTGGAAATAAAAGTTTAAATTTTTTGATAAAAATATTATTGATTGTGTGGTTACCAGAGGGGCCCATTCGATAGGAAAATACACGAGTGTTTTCAGATGGAAGAACTTGCAAAAGTGCAAGATTATGTTGTCATTTTAATGAGGAAATGTTTTGACAGTCCCGAGGAGTATAACATAATGTAAACAATTGCGAAGGACTTTTTTTTTCAGGCACAAATGTGACAAAGATTGTGTTTGCAAGACAGGAACAAGGTAAGATATTTTGTAAGGGGTCCAAGATAGGGTATCGGTGGGAAGGCAGAGGTAAGGTGGTGGAGCAGTGGAAGACGTTTTGTTGGGAAAAGAAGGCAGTAGCGGAGTAGCATTTGCCCGTCATACGGTCTCTCACGTGGAGTTCTGGGTGGGTCATCTGGTGAAGTAATTTGTGGGGGGGGGGACCGATTGGCACGCATCAAGCTGCAGGGGCACGGCGCGTGACAGGGATTGTGTTGTACGTCATGGTTAAATTATAAGCATAGTTTGACAAGTTGTGGATAACTTAGATGACATCCCAATGTTGTCAGGAATATAGTATTGCTTGAACGGCAAGCGATGCGGGCGTTTCAAACGTGCCGCCATTAACGAAATGTAAACAAACCCGGCAAATGAGTGCAGCTTTTGCTGATGGCAGCTGTTTATTAAAGATCCGATGGTCGCTTGTGACGTGACGGTTCTGTCTGGCCACTCAGGAGTTTCTTAGTAGTTAACATCGCTTGTTGTGGAAGCGATACAATATGCTAATTATTAGTGTATAAATACTGCTGTGAAATCTGTAGCAGCTGACTCGATACTGTACTCGTGTTTTTGAGCAAGGTGCTCAGTTAAAATGTTTTTCATTGTAAAAATGTCATGTTCAATAAATATGGTTGTTTACGAAATTCTCGAGTTTGATGAAAAATCCTCGACACCCGTTATTTAATTTTTAAGATGCACTGTTGATAACTCTGCTAGTTAGTTAGTTTTCACACTTTAATGTTGGAAGTGTAGAACTTACGATAGGAAGACAGAATGCCGTACAAAGCTACCTCGGAGAGTGTGCCGAGGTTCGCAAGGGCCCGTCGAGCAGCCGGGGTGGAGTCGCACGTTTCGAGGAACGGTTTCGGTGCGGAGAGCACAATGCTGGGCAAGGAGTGGTCTTGGGATCACGTAGAGCTCTAGCAGTGGCTTTGTAGAGATGCGCGTAACTTGGTGTCACTTTCGCTGCTGCTCGGTTGGTGCACGGGGTGGTCGTAGAGCTGAGGAGCTGGTTGCACATACGAAGCTCTACGAGTAAAGCACCCCCATTCGGAGAGGCACTTTAGGAACTCTGGAGAGGCAAGGACTAATTAGGGAAATTACCTTTTGGGCATCGTGCAGGTCGTAAAGATGGTTTGATGTGTATACTTTGAGGGATTATTGGAGGTCACGCAGAGCTCGGGTAAGGCATACCGTAGTGCGACACGTTTCGAGAAGCGAGTAACGTTTTCGGTGCAGCGTCACGTCAAGGTGATCATTGGAGGTGTCACGGAAGGAGCGCAACTAAGTAGATATTGGGGTGGGCGAAGGAATGGTAGTGGGTCGGTGCGCACAGGAATTGCCCGTGGTACGGGCTGTTGTGTCGAGGTGTGGGCACGTAATGCGGGTCATCTGAACAAACGCTTTTCGTGCCGAGAGGAGGAGCCGCCCAGACGGGTCAATCTGTACGAGTAAAGCGTACCACAGTGCAGGAGTGGCGTACTGTCACGCAAGGAATTCGAGGACTTATTAGGGAACTGACGTTGGAGGTGAAGATGGACACAGTGTGCTCTGCGTACTTTGAGAATGGGTGGGATCAATGTGGCGCATAGAGCTCGGGTAAGGCATCGCGTAATGCACAGTTTGAGAAGTGCGGAATGTTTGTGAGTAGTCAAGGGATTATTGGGCATACAAGTCTCGCGAAAGGAGCGTAGCCTGGTAAAGATTCGTAATGGGGGACAATTAATTTTTGTAAGGCGTTGTCTGAGGAACGGAGGAATTATTCCGGGCTGGAAGGGAGGAATGCTACCGACCCTTGGGTGATCCGCATAGTTTGGAGGTATCGTAGAGCTCGAGTTGAACGTATCGAGGTACACGGGTAAGGCGTACCGTAGCGCTTGGGTCTTTGAGACAGGGTGGTCCCGATGAGAGGAATCTTTCCACGGCCTGTTACAGTATCCGGAGTCACACGACTGTTGGTGGGCTAGGGATTGCGGTACCAACCTGTGGAAGCGTCGTTCGAGTTGAGGCTGCACGTGTGCGTGAGCAATCTACGGTAAGGCCCCCGCAGCATTGAGAAGAGCAATGTTAGTGGTGCGGTGTCACTTTTGCCAGTCGGTGGGCTTGGAATATTTGGGATTGCCCATCGTACAAACTTGTGGGGTACCCTTTTATGCATTACGAGGAGTAGGGGTCAGCCAGGGATCGTAGAGCTCGGGTAGAGATGAGCCACGTTTCGAGAAGAGGGGGGCTCGAGGAGAGCCCCGTCGGTGGAGTGGCGTCACGCCGCGAAGCCCTACACATTCGTTGTCCGGAAATGCGAGTCTTGGGTCGGTGGGGTTCGTGGTGGTGTCGCGTAGATCGAGATGCCTGCGTCGTTCACTTTGGGAAATTTCCGAAATCGGGGAATTATTGGGAGTCAGGTGTCTGTCGTACGAGCTCTCGCGGTGGACAGCCAGGGGTCGGAGAGCTCGGGAAGTGGCGAGCCTTCCAGGTTCAGGTAGCACGTATCGAGCTTTACGGGGTAAGCGTATTGTAGTGGTGTGCCTCTGGGAGAGGGGCCAATTTTCAAGAACCCAGGTTCGAGGGCGTGGAGTCGAAGAGTTTGCGGGGCGCGAGAAAAGCCCCACCCCTACGCGCCTTTCGCAGGTCGGCTTCGAAGATTACGCGGATCGTTTCGGTGGGTGCGGGTCACGTACGGGGTAGCCGGTGGTCGTCGAGATCGAGGAAAGCGTAACGACGTAAAAATTCACACGTGTGTGGTCGGCTGTGCGGCAGAAACATTTGCACAGGATGCGCCTCGCAGTCACGACGAGGAATTTTTAGGGTGCGGTGTCACTTTTGCTACCGACTGTTTATTTATTCCTAATTACTCGGCTGTCGGCGCTTCCCGAGGCTTTTTTAGTATTATTGGGGGAGTGGAGGATTATTGACGAGGAAGGGAGTGGTTCGTTGTCGGTGCGGAAGGTTACGGGAAAAGCGCAAGGCCACCTGCGATGGAAAATGTCGCACGCGCGATACGGATCGCATACGAGGTTGGTGGGATCGAAGAGTTTGCGGGTCATGAGGAGCATCACGATGAAAGAGCCCACCCTTTGGGTGTCACACCCCTTTGGAAAGTAGGCTTCGAAGATTGTGAGGGTGTTCCAAACCGTTACGGTGGATGCGGGTCACGTACGGAACAGCCGGTGTACGTCAAGAACGAGGAAAGCGTAACGATGTAAAAGTCCACGTGTGGTCGTCCGTGCGGTCCGGCGTCACTTTTGCTACCGACAGTTTGAGTCGTCCGCATAGTTTAATGTTAGAAATTGAATCGTTTCTCATGTCCACTATCTATTCAATCAAATACGCGAGTCGCGTAATGTTTCTTTATTTGCATATTCATCGCAACAGGCTGATGAATATGCAAATTGGTTTACACTGCCGATGACGTCGTCGTGTGACCTGTTTGTGAATGACGTCATCGCATTTCTGCTTGGTCGCCGTGCACGTTGTAGTTGTATATATTCCGATTCGTTGTGTGTCTTTGTTAATAAGAGAATTCCTGTTTTGTACCATGCCCTGTCGACAGTTTTAAATAAAAGTATTTTTAAAAACATGGATGTCTCATGAATGCTGAAACTGCTCTCTGCTAGATTCATTTACAATAAAGAATAACATTTAAGAAATCGGGGGCCTGGGAGACGATGCCCGTCGTACGAGCTCTCGCGTTGGGCATCCAGGGATAGGAGAGCTCGGGAAGAAACGAGCCTTCCAAGTTCGGGTAGCACGTACTGAGCTTTACGAGCCTCTGCGAGACGGGACACGTTTCGAGGACGATGGGGGTCAAAGAGCTTGCCGGGTGCGAGGAGAAGCGCGTCGTCGGGCGCCGAAATGCCCCATCGTTTGGGTGTTACGCGCCATTCGTAGGACGGCTTGGAAGAGTACGTGGGTCGTTTCGGTGGGTGCGGGTCACGTACGGGCCACCAGGGGTCGCAGATCTAGAAGAAAGCGGAACGTCTTAAAAACTCACGCACGTTTGGTGAGTCGTGCTGCAAAAACAGCTACTTGCGTGCCATTCCGCACGATGCGGCCCGCAGACACAACGAGGTGTTTTTAGAGCTCGGTGCCACTTTCACTGTGGGTGCGGGTCACGCACCGATCAAGCGGGTGTGCTAGACCTCGGGGGGGGGCACCGTCGTAAGAATTCACTTGTGGTCCCACAGCGGAAAGAGTTGCCTGCGTGCTAATCCGCAGTCACTACGAGGAATTCTGCTGACACGTGCGAGTGTCGTGCCCATAGTTTCAGGAGTGGAGGGACTGAGGGCGGGTGCCCGTCGTACGATCTCCTGCGGTGAATCCTATAGAGGGCAGCTAGCATCGGTAGAGTGACCGCAGCCGCGTCACGAGCTGGGTTCGGTAAGGGTCCAGTCCTACCGCCTTGCAGCTTTCGTGGGTGGGTTGAGCATCCGGGAAGGGCTGTCGTCGTACTCGTGGCAAGTCGCATGCAGGGGTCGTAGAGCTCAGGAACAGACAAGCACTCTAGGTTGGGATTGCACATACGAAGAAAACGTACCATGCATCTGAAGGACGGGCCACATTCGAAGAACCCAGGCTGGAGACGAGGGTTGTGGGCCAGAAAGAGTGACACTGCGGACTGTTTGGGCAACCCGAATATCGCAATTCTGGTGAGTCGGATTTCGGGGGGGGGCAGAGCTCAGGAGTGCTAATGTTTGTGGCGGGGTTTCTACAAATTCTCTGGGGAGGAGAAACATCGGGGGGTGTAAGACTGTCACCCCTCCCCTGATAATACCGTAACACACACGGTGCAGGGCATTTCTACGGTCAAGAGGAGGAAAGAGCAGGAGTCTCTCCAACCAGGCTACAGAGTACGCAGTAAGAAAAGATGCGTCCCCCTTAGGACAATCCCACCGAAACCTGCTCCTGTTCGAGATGTCGATCCTTCCAATTTGAATTTCTGAACAGTCTTTTTATCGTAAATACCCTGGGCTACTGTCACGCAGGATACAGTAAAGGTAGGGCACTACGACGGTCCGTACGCAACACCTATTGTGGGATAGGTAGGGTTCTCGGAAGAGTGTAGGAAGGAGAAACGTGTGCAAGAAAACGTAGGGGCTGGATTTTCACGTAACTCTGAAGAACATTAACATTTAGGGGGGAGAGTAGGGGACTCTAACGTGAGGACTTCGAGTAAAGGCAGGTCTGTAACGAGGTGGCCGGGAACGGGTCGCCAGAGAGAGCAGCGTGTAGGGAGTGCCTCAGGATTACCGGTGGGGAAACGTGGAAACAAATGTCAGCACTGCTGATGTGTCCCGACGGAACAGGAAGTTAAAACATTTCTTTTCACAAGGAAACGTAATGTAATTTTGCAATCGACGGGCTTTTCCAGTTACAGTTTTGCTTGAAGAAAGGTTCTGGATTCCTTTTCGTCGAGGGCCGTGGCGCTCGGTTGTTTTCGAATGGCCACGGATGTCGATTTGCAGATGAGAGTTTCTTTCTGCTTACACTTTATGAGGTAAATTGAACACCGACTGAAAGAAAAGTCTCTGTTCCCAATGCATGTTGTTAGACAAAGGTAGGTAGGATCTGCATATCTTATTACTTTTTTGGTGACCTTGGGGAGATTGGAAATACTCCACGAGCAAGTATCGAGTAGTACAATGTCGCAATTTCTCCATCGAATGGTCTTTGAAATTGTAAATGCACTGAAGCAAAACATGTATATACATTACATTTTTACTAGTATTAGTGTATCCTTTTTAATTCCAAATGTATTTTCCAGGTTCCGCCCCGACGACTGTTCGACATGTGGAGAAGAGGTTGGGTGGACTACGCATGCACCTTGCCAAAGGTAATTTCTAATTTGCTTTTCGGCTTTTTATTTCCTTCTGTTTCTTCCTTGCTAGTCACTGTCGAAAACTGGCCTTCGATGCTCGTGTGCAGTGTCTGTTAAAGGGGGGGGGGCTGTGCACCGGGATGATCGAGGACTAAAAGGAGTTGCTCTCAAATACTTGGGAGCCCTTAATCAGGAACGAAAGTACATATTCCTTGTATTTTAAAGGATAGTATTTGGTAAAGTCTCTGGTCGTAATTCCCCAAATTTTGAGACGATTACCCACCATCAACGGAAACTTAAGTGCCAACGTCAAGCCCTTTTTTTCCGAGTGGGGGGGGGGGGTAGTGTGTGCAACATTACTCAAAATGAGTAAACTGTTGCAAGCAAAAACAATCGATCTCGACTCTGCTAAATGCTAGAACTTTTAATGTGAGTATTTCGGGATGCTTCCAGAAAAATTGACCAGACGGATGTCGTGTACTGAAATGTTATTGTACAAATAGAAGATAAGTTTTAAAGTAAATATTTTGGATATTAAAACCTCAGAAAAGCACAAACAAGATAAATATTTGGCAAGTTTCATAATAAAGATGAAGGAGTAGAACTCGTTTTTTACGGGATTTGCAATGGAGAATGAGGGGATGTAAATAACTCGTGAGACCTATTGGAATATGTGCTGCACAATAGTTCCAGATATTTCTAAATGTAATCTCGTCTCAACGTTGCCCTCTGCTGCGACGAGTGCCGAGCACTCTTTCGGCAAATTGAAATGCATAACGAATTGTCTTCGGTTGAGGATACATGCAGAACACTAAATATGTCGAGCCTCAAAAGAAAGAATTGCAAAAAACTATAAATTTTTACAAAACTTCAAATTGAATAAACATTTTTTCGAATAGTGGCAGGCTGCAATAAAAGGAATATGAGAAAAGAGGAGGAACCCGAGTGCAGGGAAGGTGGTTGCTGTTTCTGGAAAGGGCATCTGCTTTAAACCTGTGTTGATCCCATTAAACATTCATCTATTAGCAATATGTGTTATAGTAATTTTTTTTTTTTTTACTTTACAAACAGGTCTGGTACCCGGACTTCTTCGTAGAGGAGGCCGGCTGTGATGTCCGTTTCTTGATTCGAGAAGAATTACTTTTGGCGCTGGCCTGGTGAACGTCCGCTCTGTTAGCATCCGGTGGGGAAACCTTGGCTTTTTTTTGTCGTATAAAAATGTTTACGTTTAGAGATTTGTAGCAAAAAGTACCTCTTAATGTAATTTAATGTATGAATAAAACATTTTTTTTTAAAATTAAGTCTTGTCTATTTACTAAATTGAAAATGCTTAATTAGGAAAAATGTCTATAAAAATTATGTCTAATCTAAAAATGCCCATTCGCACTTTAAACAGTACTTTTCTTTGAGACGCTTCTGTACATATACTGTGTAACTTGAAACGCTCCAGCAAAATAGAAAACCTAATGCATTAAACAGGAAATTGGTAATGATGAATACATTTTTTAATAAAATTTCCTGAGGTCTTTTAAGAAACAAGGGTGTTTGACAACTCATGGTAGGTTTAGTGTTAAGAATAGAGAAAACTTATCTAGTAGATACAGTTGAAGCTTATTCGATAAGAAAATTTCTAAATAAGAGTCTATTTTATGATAATGCAAATGGTTTTAAAGAAAAATATACTGTCATTTTGAAAGATTTTAATAAGCTAAGAGGGAAATTATTTGAGAGCTACCCCCCCCCCCATGCGAGAATTTAAAATTAGTTAATTTTTCAACAATTTTTTAGAGAAAATAGAACTTTCTGATAAAAAAAAATGGTAAAAATTTCTTGGCAGCATGTGTTTAATGAGATAAATATAATCTCTTTTGAAGCGAAACTTGCGTCCGATACTGTTACTGTACACCGTATTTTGAAAAGTGCTACAGTTGTAGGATTTACAGAACGACAAAACATTTTTTAAATATTATTAAATCATAGGTAAATTCCCAGCCACACAAACTTTTATCTACTGGCTAAGAACAATTTTAGAGGATTTGAACAAAAAAGAATTATCACAATGAACCAGTGAACAATATATTTGGAACAGTTGGAAAATAATTTATATTGTAGTATCTCCTATAGTTTCAATTTTTAAAATATGTAGTGCATTAAAATGAGCTCATTTTATTTGTATCGAGCATTTATAGTAATTTCATGAAATACGTGAGCATCTTTGATGCATAAAAAAAATTGAACATTGGAAAGACACATTTATCATTTTCCAGAGGAATGCTTCGTTAGTATGTTTTAGAAAATACATTCAATGGATATCCACAATAAATACTTATCATCCTGCCGAAATTTATTCAGTCTCCGTTTCTACATTTGCTTTTTCCCACTAAAAAAATTCATCAAATAATGTTTGTATTCATTTCTTACCTTTGTACACATCTAGGTTTTAATACACCCAAACATGACTACCTAAAATTACAGTCCACAACATACTACCCAAAGATAAACAGTAAATAATAGAGAGTTGCCAAATGACAGTAAAGAAATTAACAGTTGAATCGGTTCGCTTCACTTCACAAACTTGAAATTGGGATCCTACGTTCCTTTCATGGGGGTAGAAGACCGCTACGTAATAAATTTGAAGAAGATTGAAGGGCGTTAGAGATAGAGGGAATTCCCGTTTTCAAGCTATTTGACCTATAAACTTGAAATTGGGTGGGCACGTTTATTTTACGGTGTAGAAGTCCGCTACGAAAAGAGTTTTGCGAAAATGGATAACTATGGGCTCGAAGAGTATTAGAGATAAATATTGCCGTTTTTGATCTATTGGACCCACAAACTTGAAATAGGGTACCCACGAAATCCACTACAAAGGTGGGTTTGTTGAAATTGAAAACTAAGGGGTTGGTGGGGGGCTCGAAGGGTATTAGAGATAAATATTCCCGTTATTGAACTATTGGACCCACAAACCTGAAATTTCTGTATTTACGTTCCTTCCAAGGAGTTGAAATCCACTACAAAGGTGGGTTTGCGGAAATTGACAACTAAGGGGCGTTGAAGAAGGGGGGGGGGCTCGAACGACGTCAAAGGTCAAAAAATCCCGTTTTTGAAACCTACAAATATGAAATTCGGTGCCTACGTTCCTTTTATGGAGTAGAGGTCCGCAACCAAAAGGGTTTTGAGAACATTGACAACTCAGGGGTGTTGGGGGGCTTAAAAGCCTTATAGTAAATGTTCACATTTTTGAGCTATTAAACGTACAGGCTAGAAATTAAATAAGCCCGTTCTTTTTATGAAGAAAAGATCCGTTTAGATATGTGTTTTTAAAATCGATCCGAAGGGGCATTAAAAATGGGAATATTCATCTTTAAACTGTTAGACGTAAAGACTTGGAATTTTGTAGTCATGTTTCTTTTGTTGAATACAGATCAGATAAGATCGGATTTTATGGACACTGATTCCTACGGGGGTAGCGGTAAGTTGCTGTGACATACTTATAAAAAAAATTTCCGTAATCGAATTGCTACTAACTGTAATGAAATTTTTTATGCATGTTGCTTTTGTTCAATGGAAATCCGCTAAGGAAGAATTTACGGAAATCGATTCCTATCGGGGAGTATGAATCTGTTTCTATGTATTGACAAACAAAATTCCTTATTTCGAGCTGCTAGATCTACAGTACTGAAATTTATTATGTATGTTGTTGAATTGGACGGGCCTTACTTAAATCGACTGTCAAAGGTAGTTACTGGAGTTATTGACATAAGAAAAATTCCGTTTTTGAACTGTTAGATATATACTTGAAATTTGGCGATCACGTTATTTTTATATTTTGTAGAGATCTACTTAAAATGGTATTTTTTGGAAATCCGCATGGAGAGGAGCTTAGGAGAGAGTAAAAGAATTCTACTTCTATTTTAGAAATTATTATTTAGACGTTCTGTCCTTTTAAAATCAAGAGTCTAGAGTTATAAGATTATTTTTCAATAGAATCGAATTTTTAATGCTAAGATATCCATAAAAAAATAAACGAGTTTATATTTCTTCCAATCACATGCTTTAATTTTGGCATTTAAAAACATCTGGTTCCATCAGCATCATTTTAAAGTGTCACATATTTTCTGTATATATAGTTGGACCCCGATTTACCGAACAACTATTTAACGAATTTTTCTCTTTCCTCCTTTAAAACAAAGGCAAAAACCTCTTTTAACAAATAATATATAAACCCCAAATAAACACAACAGCTAAAAAAATCTTTTTTATTAATTTGGATTAGAAAAAAAATTCTTTTTTTTTTCAAACGACCCATTTGTTTTCTACGGAATAGCAAAAAGACTTTCTTGTGGCTGCATTAAATTCCGAAGGGAAAGAGTGCAGCCCATGATTAGACTTTGCAGATGTACATGAGTCATGAGTGTAACTTATTGCGTGAGTTTTGAGTGGGACAGGAAATTCCTTTCTGAAACCTATATAGATGTTACATTTACATTTTATTATGCTTGACATTGCTTGGAAACTATGAAAATGCAGCAGGATGCAAATAATATAATATTTTCTTCTCAGCATAAATCAGGGGGGAAAAAACCGCTTTTGAGTCAGGAATCAAAACGATGGTCAAACAACTACTAGCCAGCATTTTAAATGTTCCACCTTTGTGCATAGTAATTCAATAATAGTACTTTTAGGTGCTGAATAAAAAGAGCGTAATTCCTAACTATGGATATATTTTTAGTAGTTGCTTATTATAAAATTTTTGAAGGGTAAGTACAAAAAATGTGTATATTTTGGGACCCCGTTATTAAGAATAAGCACGAATAAATGAATGAAACGTTCAGTTCCAATGAATTCGTTAAATCGGACTCTGACTGTACTTATAAATATACATATGGATCTTTTTGAAAGAGAAAAAAAAATCGATTCATACTTTCTTCACAAAAGAAAGTTTTAATATTCTTTGAAGTAATGTAGGTTATAAAAGAAATAAATAGTTATACAAACATGAGCTTTTTTCGTTCTTATTAGATATTTCATAACGATTTAAATGTATCGTAATCAATGTGCAAGTATAAATGAATTCATGGAAGGCCTTTGCCGAAGGCATGGCCTTGCCGCTCTGATGCACTTATCCCCCCCCCCCAAAAGAAAATTCACATATATTAACAAAAAAATTTAAGGAACATTTCTCCAAGTAAAGTAAAACAA
Organism: Trichonephila clavata; assembly: GCA_019973975.1. Classification (NCBI taxonomy): domain Eukaryota; kingdom Metazoa; phylum Arthropoda; class Arachnida; order Araneae; family Nephilidae; genus Trichonephila; species Trichonephila clavata. Next base: position 13,731 of record BMAO01032034.1, on the reverse strand, counting down.
TGAATACGAGAAGATTCGTAATTTTTATTGAGCTATTAAAAATTTCATAAAAGAACTCGGTTTCTGAAATGACTCCATGAAAAGAAATAAATAGAAGGTTACATATCGTTCTCGAAAAATACATAATTGATGAGAATATTTGAAAATGTAATGTAAGTTAATGCAAAAAAAAAAAAATGAAAGCCTTTCTTCCAAGTTAAAAAGCTACTTTCTGAAGTATCGTTGCGAAATAATGTTTTATTTATTTTTATCACACTGTTACTTATCTTGAAAATAATTGTTTAACTTTGTTAATTCATGTTTAATTATTTTTGTTTACTTTGTTTCTTCTAATTCTTTACTACGTAACAAAAAGGATCGGGAAAAATCAGCTGTAATTGAGTAATTAATATGCCTCCATAAAGAATCAAGCTTCTTCCTATAAATTAGTCAACTCATTCTCGCGTCGCCTAGGTAACCAAATGGCTGTCAAGAAAACGAAAACGTTAAAGTACTTCAGAAACTATTTTATGCAACGGAAAGGAATTTATACGTTCGTTTTCCTGGCTTGTTTACAGCTTCAATCTAATCATTTGCCGTTGATGCCTGTTAACATATAATTGACTGTTTTGAATGATGAAACCCCTAAAGTATGGAAACATTATAGCTGTCAGTATTAAAAAAATGGATGAATTCATTTCAATTTGAAAGGATTAAGGAATTCAACCCAGAAGTACATTTTTCCGTTTTTTTAAAAATCGTTTGGCGCAAGGAAATGTAGAGGTTTTGAATAGAGTTTTTCTTCTTGTGTATAAGTATTACATTGGAGCGAATTATTTTGTAAATTAAAACTTTATTTAGCAAAAAATTCTTTTGAAAGTTTATTTTTCATATTGAATACAAAACTATTACTATTATTATTGCTCAAACATCATCTACATATGTATACTTTCTTATGAATTTAAATTTAGAAAATAGTGAATGATGAGCGTCAAAGTTGCGGTTCAATCATCTAAAGATGCAAAAATGTTAGACGAGAGAATTTTTTTAAAAAATGGAAATTTGTTGCAAAATTTAAATAGTATAAACTCTTAACGTATTTCTTCTTTGATTCTGAATCAAAAAACCATTAATACATATTTTTTTTGCTATTGCTAATGCCACCTGTCTGACGTAGTCAGAACGAGGCTCTGTAGCTTTTAGTATCATACACGTGTCAGTACGCTTAATACATATTTTAATGGGGTGTACTGGAAGAGTTCGTGGAAATAGACTATTCGAATAATAAGAATTTCGAATCAAAAAGAAGGGAGAGAAAAATATTTGTTTTTTCATTATAAATCCCAAGTTATAGTTTTTTCGTAAGGGGAAAAATGCTGCTGATGACTTTTCGGTAAATTAATTTCGATCGAATTCGGATTGAAGACATTATAAGAGTATTTGTGGCTCTTATTGCCATGTGTCACAATAATTTTTATTACAGTGGTGGCAAAAAGTCCTGAACACACTCATTTTTTAGCGTAATTTTTGTGTTTGACTTCATTTTTCGTTGTGAAGTTATCGCACTATCTTAAATATTGTTATTGATTTTAATGTATTTTTTCATGCTGATTTCAAATCTGTTTGTAGATTTTATCTAAAGTAAATAGTTTCATTGATATGTTGAAAAAACCTTGACAAGAAAGCAAAAGGTCACTGTAAGAATGAGTGAGTGTTTTTTCCACCAATGAAATGCTCCGTTATTTCAACCAATCAGAGAGCAGTAGCGATAAAGGGTTGAAAGAAAAAGGTGAAACGTGGTTTATTGTATTGAATGCAGTTGTGTGCTTGTGGAAAATAGTGTACTGAAAGCAATTTGAAGTGCGTTTGTGGAAAATATTGGAATTATGGCTAAATTTTCATATCTGCCTGAGAATAAAAGGTAAAAATAATACATTTGAAGGAAGAAGGTTATTCTATGCGCCAAATTGCTGCTAAAGTACCATGTGGCCTTTCTACTGTTGTGAGAGCTTTGAAAAGATTTTCTGAAACAAATTTTATTGCGGACAGGGGGCGATCATTACGACCAAGAAAAACATCTTTACGTGAAAACAGGTTATTGCACAGAATTTCCCTTTCAAAAAGAAATCTTAATTCCTTGCAAATTTTGAAAAAATGGACTTTGACATCAAATGTGAGTGTGTGCCCAAGAACTGTTAGAGGAAGACTGCTGGAAATTGGGTTACGAGGCAGTAAAGCTCGCCCATAACCATTACTGACTGAATTTCAACACAAGAGGCGATTGACGTGGGCAAGGGAACATCCATTATGGACTATTAAAGACTGGAAAAGGTAATATTTAGTGACGAGAGTCAGTTTTGTATTTCTGGCAACCAAAGTAGTGCCTATGTAAGACGACGCACTCATGAGGAATTCAGCCCTCAGTGTCTGAAGCCCACAGTAAAGTACCCGACAAAAGTGATGGTATGGGGTTGCATGTCTTCTCATGGTGTTGGAAGACTTCACATCGTTAGCCGAACAGTGAAGGCCATGGATTACATTGAAATACTACAAAATAAATTGCTACCAACTGCGAGAGATCTTTTTGGGAATCAGTCATGGATTTTTCAGGACGATAACGCCCCTTGTCAGCGTGCAAAGATAGTCCAGAAATGGTTGAAAGACCATACTGTGAATAGAATGAACTGGCCAGGACAGTCTCCCGACCTTAATCCGATAGAGAAATTATGGTTTAAAATTGGTTATGAAATTTCAAAGAAAAAACCTTCAAACAAACGTGAATTAATTGAAGCTTTAATATTTTCCTTCAACCATATTGTCACGAAAGATCTTCTTTTGAAATGGGTGCTTTCCATGCCAAAACAATGTTGAGCCGTAATTAAAGCAAACGGCTGGCCCATAAAATATTGATTTTCTAACAGGTGACAACAATGTAATTTTCAAAATGCTTATTAAATATACCGTATTTGTTAATTTTCGTGTTATTTTTCTTTGCATATTATGTTATTCTATATTGTTTTATTCTGCACATATTTCGCATTATTGTGTTCAGGCAGCTTTACTACAAAAAATATTTTAGTCATTAAGAAACTAGTAGTAGATTTGAAATCAGCATAAAAAAATACATTAAAATCCATAACAATGTTTAAGATAGTGTGATAATTTCACAACGAAAAATGGAGTCAAACACAAATTACGCTAAAAAATGAGTGTGTTCAGGACTTTTTGCCACCACTGTATATGAATATACATATTTAGCATCATTTTTACCAATGTAAACAATTTAAAATATTAAATATTATTTTGCATTATATTTTTATCTGACACTATTACGTTCTTCGCGTAGGCTTAAATTTATTTATTTTTATTAAGCAATAAAACTCTATAGTATTATTTTCAACGCAGTTATCGGATCAATCTATAGTTCTGTCAGTTTTTAGAATATTTTTTCCTCTATTGCAATCGATTATTTATATTGCTTATAAAATATCAAATATTTCAAACTCACTAATCTTCGATTTCTTTCTGTTCTCTGTTTCTTTAAATACCTTTCTATCAATTTCATTTTAACACTAAAATAAACTCATTTTGTTTTCCTGTTCATTTTAAATTACCACTTATATATGGCATACATAAATAAGTGGATACATTCTAGGATAAAATAAACGCTGTAGATTTCACGAATGCTGTGTGTAATCACTACACTCACTTCTGTTTTTCTGGTTGTTCATCTTTTATTGAAAAATATTTGATTTTTCTTACTGAACGTCGCGTCAAGTTTTCACAAAAGATTGCTACTGACATTTCCTAACTGGGCAGAGATGACAAGGATAAGACTCGATTGGAAGTCTAGCTCTTCACACTTCTGTGTATCACTCCGACAGAGATCTGCACCTACTCTTAGGACCAAGCCCGTGAGACCCGTATATTAAGCTAAATAATAATAACAATAATTTTTCGAATGAATTCAATTTATTTAGCGGATATAAATTTCTGCTTTAGAATAAACCTTTTAAAAATAACGGCATCTTGATTACCTGTTATTTTTCAAGAATGTTCCTTTTTTTTTATCTACCATTAAAAATGATAGACATAAAAAAAGTATGCAAATGCTCTAAAAAAATAAAAAGGTTTAAAAAGCCTTCTCCTTGTGATTTTGTTTCTAATATTACGGATAACTCGGAATTTTTTTCATAAATGACTCTCTGCAGAAAAAAAAACAGAATTTTTTTTCTTTCTATTCTCTCGAGGCTAGAAACTCTAACAGGATTTCATTATCAAATTGTTAAAAGTTATGTTGCACACACATTTGAAATCACATTTGAAAAAACTCATCTAATATAGAAATCTATTCATTCCTCACTTTCGTCAACTACCATCACAATTTTTTACTTTAGCCCCCCCCCCCTCCCGCTCGTAGAAATTCCCCTTTCTTAATAATACCAATTCCTTCCCCCAACATATTCCATTAAAACTGTATTCGTTTTTAATCAAAGAATTTGAAACAAACTCGAAACATAATGGAATAGAAAAAAAGCTCAGTTTTTCAAATAAACTCTTATAATTTGCTGTTTTCGTCTAATTTCAGCAATGTCCTTCACAATTAGAAAAATTTTATAGCTATACAATTTCTCCTTGATTGTGGAAAGTGAAAAAACTATGAAGAAACTACAGTACAGGTGATGAAAAATTTTCTACAACACAGACCGATCTTTATCAAACCAATACAATATCCTGTACTTCTAAATTAAAATCTTTCCTAAAACCAATAGGACGTTAAAAAATGAAAAGAAAAAGAAACAAATAAAAGAAAAAATGATAAAAACTCTCCCGCGTCCCAAATTATTTTTTTTCGGTTGGAAAACCGGATCGAGGCGGTACACCAAACTTGGAAACCAGCGGGATACGACGGCTGCCAGATCTCTCTCCCGACGCAAGTCTCTGTCCCGAAGAAGACGGCTGCCGCATGTCTTCCCACACTTTCAAGACCAAACTTGCTTCGCTCTGCCTCGTTCGCGACTCCGCTCTGGCAATGCCTTCCTCGGCGCTCCTACTCGCCACAGTGTGAGGTTTCGCCCGACTACAGTGGCGGGGTGTTCTTCCTGTTTCGCACCTCTGGAGCGACCCTCCTGGACAGGTATCAAGTGCCGGAACCTGCGACTCCTCTCGTAATGGTCAGAATTGTCATCTCAACGACCCGTCATTTGTCTTTGAAATTCTAAGTACTGACGCTGAACAAACACATTGTTTCCACTGTCTATGAGAAATCGTATTTTACTGACGTCCAAAAATGAGCATTGAAAATTAAAAAGAAAAAAAAAAACGAAGATTTTACCAGCCGAGCAAGGAGAAATAAAAACAGAGCAAAAAAAAAAAAAGTACACGATATTATTTATTTCGATAGCAAAAATATTTTATTCAATAATCCTTCAAAAAAAAAAAGTCTTTCACCGATTTAAAGCAATTTGTAGTACAGATACATGACGGGATTTCGAGAAGCATTTGAAAAGAAGTGTGTCTGTAATAGATTGATCTCTTTCCCAAGAAATTCTGGCTAAAGCCTTTGGTTTCATTTTTTAAATTAGAAAATCAGATGTGTTCAATTTCATTGAATTCTTTCTTCCCTTTCTGTTTGACGCAAAAGCGAATTTGAATATCTTATATGCAAAACCAGTTAAAGGGAATAAGTAATATTAAAGTGATTTTCAATTTATTCATTCATAAATTCATGAAATTAATTTTTCTTATTGCTTGGCGCGTCTCGTAGGAAGAAGCAGAAAATAATTTGTTTTTCTCTTTCTCTTATTTGTTTGACGGATTTATGAAAAAAAAATCTGGAATTTAAAAACAACGCTCTGGTTTGTAGATAACGTTTCCCCCGTGTTTTAAAACATTTCAGAAAATACTAAAAGAAAAATTATGACGACGATGTAACTCTGTTTAATTTGGAATTTTTAAGAATTTGATTTCATTTTGAAGAGAGCACCTTAAATGCCTAAAAATGTAGCGGCGCATTACCGCCAAATGTGAGTTTTAACTTCGAAATATTTCAAGTGTGAATGAAAAAAAAAAATCATTTCATTGATTTTTGAACAGAAATCAGCTTTTTCCTTTCGAGATTAATTCAAAATAAATTAAAACCGTTATGAATGTCGAGAGTCCCCCCCCCCCTTCTTATCGTCACTTCTTAAACATTCAATGCACATAAAAAAATCTGGAAATAGGAAAAAAACTGATGCAAGAAATGAAAATAAAAATGTGTGGAATATATATATATATATATATATAATATATATATTAACGAAACTTAAGCGTGCCGTTTTCTTCAAGTAAAACAAAAATTGAATACGACTAAGCTGATAATTTCTACAATTGCTCTCGAAACATTCTATAAGAGAAATTATATTCTGAATATTATAATTTTATGATAGAGAACAATTTTTTTTTACAACGTAATCTTACCGAATCGTTTTTGATACATCTTAATCAAAAGGAGAATATCTGATATGGGAGTGGGGTGTAAAACATTCGCTAAAATACACAGTTTGGATTTTAAAAAATTTGTGCGAGACTGGAGTCTGGAGTAGGATCAAAGGGAAATTGGACTTTACAGGATGAAAATGCAGTAATAAGTAAATTTTAAAAAAATGGAAGATGGAAATTTAAATTTGTCTACTTCCATCAAAATCAGAAAATAGCTGCAGCAGTTGCAAAAAATAAATAAACTGTTAGAAAAGAATTTTTTTTTTAGAAAAAACCCACGGATTAATTTTATAGAAATATTTGTAAAAGATGTGTGTGTGTGTGTAAATTGCTTTCTTACCTGCATTTTAAATAGTCACAGCAAAACACAAGCAAAGAATTCTCAGTAATATTCTAGTGAAGCTTAAAGAAAATCATATGCTGTCGTAGAAATATTTACTGCAAACAGAGTCAAGTGTTAAGATAAGTCGAATTTCTGTTATTTAAAAACAAGAATCCGAAACGATTTTATTCCATAAGCATGCAGTGTAAAATAAATAAAATCAATCTCGAACACAAAATAAAATTGACATTGCAAAAAATATTAAACTACAAGAAAAAAATTAAATTTCGATTTTTTTTTTGTTTCGGATTTTTTAATTCCATTTAAAAGTAAGAAATAATTATTTATGTTTGTAAAACGAATCGATGATGTTATTATTCGTCATTGATCGCCAAAATATGACAGAGATTTAAAAATTCAAAAAATCGTCTGCTTTTTCTTTTAAGTAGACATTTATGGATTCTGTCTTTTTTGTTCAAATTAATATTAAAAAAATATTTTTTTTTAAATAATAAGCATGGAATTCGGAAGACGAATCGTTTCAGCGACTTTTTCAAGTACGCACACGGAAATAATACATTTTGATAATCCTTCTATTAGTCTTAAATTAAAATTAAAAAATTGCTCAAAAAATTGAAAAATACGTTTCTGCACATTCACATGCACATATAGCTTTCTAAAACACTAAGGACAATGTAACAAAAAAAGCCTTTCCTAAATCTTTTCAAAATATTTAAAGAGAATGGAATTACAAAAATAAACTCAGATAATTCAAAAGCAACAAACTGATTGCTTACCAAATTTCTTCGCTTTGCTAATGTATTCTTGCTCTATTCGATTTGATTTGGGAACTCTAAAATGAATTAAGAAATAGTCGACACATTTCGAATGAAAGGATTGTGTTCATTCGCAAATGCTAGCATCTGAGACAAGAGAAAAAATTGCAATGTGTTTATTTCTCGTCTAACCATCTCGTAAAGAAATACAGATTTTTGTTTTCGATGAAACTTACCGTAAATGAAATCAAACTGTTATAGAAATCAGGTTATGTGATGCAAAGATAAATTCCTTTATTCCGAATAAAAAAACTAAAAATTTCCGCTTTGTTTAAAATTTTAAGTATGTCTTTTCGCCAACTAGAAGTTTTCAGATAAGTCTGCAAATATATACCGAACGGAATTATATTTTCTCCTTCTTGACTTATTCCTCTACGTATATGTGAGAACAAAACTGAAAGCTTTTCCAGAGTGCATTATTGTTTCCGTTTGTTGCAGTATTTCTAAAAAGAAACATGATTATAATTGTAAAAAAAATTTTAAATTTCTGAAATGAGATTTTTTTTGGTCAAGAATCTGTATTTCAAAAAAGAAGAAGAATAGGGGTTTAGAAGCATCTTGCTGACGTTCATTTTGAAGATAAAAGTCAGAAACCTACAAATGGGCACAATTTATCTTCTACCACATTTTTATAATATTTTACAATAATATTTCGAAATAAAAAAGAATGAAAGTCAACTGTCGAGTGGATCTTTTCAAATTTCTATTGATGTCATCGTGTCGTACTCTCAGTAGCTCTCTGTTTTTTAAAAACAAAACTAAGTGTATAAAAACTCAAATGTATCACGCGTATCGATGCATTCAAGCTAGACATGTCAGATAAAAAGGAGTGCTTTGCGAGTGAAAAATAAATAAAAAGCGTTTTTTTTTTAGCTTGTAAGTTCAAGTAGAGATTGAAATCGAATTTACTATTGTGAAGCTAAGGATTTCCTTTCTGTTCAGAAACGATAAGAGAATTTAAGAGAAATTTTATTATAATTTAAATTTTATATTTCTTACGAGAGTGAAATTACAAATATGCTTTGAGGCAACAAAAGCGAGCGAATGTGGATTGGAATAATGATTCTGAAATTGTCATTCACTTTTTTATTTTTATATTTCCAGCTTGCATCGAATGGGTTAATTCAATACTGTTCCTTATATTCCTAAGTCAAGCTTGGGGTTTACCTTTAGTGTGATTTATAACTGCACTTTATTTATTAATTGAAATCGGAGTGTGTAATTTTATACTAGACTAGCTGTTACCCGCCCGCTTCGCTGGGTATTTCATGATGTTTTATAAATTTTTACTGCTTATATATATGTATAAATTATTCCTAGCATTAAGAATTCGATTGAATTGAAAAATATACTTATACCTGTAACTGTCACCTGTTGATAAAAAAAAAGGGCAGAACACATCTAATTTGTATTTTCTAAAAATCTCTAAAATTGAAGCATAGAATGATGTTTGCTCTTTCGTAACTCAAAAACCAAGTGGATTCCCGCAAAACCAATATTCGGTGGATCTCTACTCCGTAAATTGAACATGCAAGCCAAATTTCAAGTCTAAATCTAACAGAAAAAAGCAAAAGTTTTACTATAAATATCCCCGTAATCCCGTTGAGAGCTGTTTTCCAAAATTACTGCTCTTAGCGGATTTCAATTCAACAAAAGAAAAATGCAAACCAAATTTCATTATTATAGTCCTTGTAGCTCGAAAAAAGTAATTTTTTTTGTCAATACGTCCCAGTAACCCCTGCAACCCCCCAGAACTTGATTTGCTTAAAATTTATTCTTAGTGGATCCCTATTCAACAAAAGAAACATGCTTAACAAATTTCAAGTATATGGGTCTAACAATTAAAAACAGGAATTTTTTTCTGTAACTCCTCTTGACCCCTCGCAAACATCTTTGGGGTCAATTTTCATTTTACTCTTTGTTAGAGGAACTCTATTTCATGAAAGGAACATGCCTACCAATTTTCAAGCAGGATGATCAAGTAGTTTAAAAATGGAAATATTTATCGATTACGCCTCTTAATCTCCCGAAATTAAACTTGGTAGTTGATATTCGCGAAACCCATTTTGTAGCGGTTCTCTACTTTACGAAAGGAATCTGCTATCAAATTTCAAGACTGTACGTCTAACAGTTTAAAAATGGGGATAATTGTCTATAACGCCACTTGAGCCCCCGCAACGCCACTTCTGGGTCTGTTTTCACAAAACCCATTTTGTAGGGGAATTGCACTCTATGAAAGGAATCTGCTTAGCAAAATTTGAAGACTGTGCGTCCAATAAATTAAAAATGCAAAAAAAATTATCAATAACGCCCCTTGAACCCCCGCAACACCACCTAGGGGTCGATTTTCACAAAACACATTTTGCAGTGTATTTCTATCCTATGAGAGGAATCTGCTAACCAAATTTCAAGACTGTGAGTCTAATAGTTTAAAAAAGAAATAATTATTTATATCTGCCCTTAACCCCCCGCAACACCCCTTGGGGGTCAATTTTCTCCAAACCCGTTTTGTAGCGGATATTTACTCCATGAAAGAAACATTCCTACCAATTTTCAAGCAGGTAGGTCAAATAGTTTAAAAACGAAAATATTTATCTCTTACGCCACTTATTCCCCTGCAACGCCACTTAGAGGTCTGTTTTCACAAAACCTTCTTATAGCTGATCTCTACTCTATGAAAGAAATCTCTTTATCAAATATAAAGACTGTGCGTCTAATAGTTTAAAAATGGAAATAATTATCTATAACGCCCCTTAAGTCCCTCAACGCCACTTGGGGGCAATTTTCACGAAACCCATTTTTAGCGTATCTCTACCCTATGAGAGGAATCTGCTTACTAAGTTTCAAGACTGTACGTCTAATAACTTAAAAATAGGAATTTATAACGCCCTTAAACCCCCCCCCCGCAACACCCCTTGGGGTCAATTTTCCAAAACCCATTTTGTAGCGGATATTTACTCCATGAAAGAAACTTACCTACCAATTTTCAAGCAGGTAGGTGAAGTAGTTTAAAAACGGATATATTTATCTATTACGCCCCTTAATCCCCGCAACGCCACTTAGAAGTCTGTTTCACAAAACCCGTTTTGTAACTGATCATTATTCTACGAAAGGAATCTATTTATCAAATTTAAAGACAGTGCGTCAATAGTTTAAAAATGAAATAATTATCTATAACGCCCCTAAGCCCTGCAACGCCACTTGGGGGCATTTTCATCAAACTCATTTTTAGCGTATCTCTACCCTATGAGAGGAATCTGCTTACTAAGTTTCAAGACTGTACGTCTAATAACTTAAAAATAGGAATTATAACGCCCTTAAACCCCCCCCCGCAACACCCTTGGGGTCAATTTTTAAAAACCCATTTTGTAGCGGATATTTACTCAGAAAGAAACTTACCTACCAATTTTCAAGCAGGTAGGTGAAGTAGTTTAAAAACGGATATATTTATCTATTACGCCCCTTAATCCCCGCAACGCCACTTAGAAGTCTGTTTTCACAAAACCCGTTTTGTAACTGATCATTATTCTACGAAAGGAATCTATATATCAAATTTAAAGACAGTGCGTCAAATAGTTTAAAAATGGAAATAATTATCTATAACGCCCCCTAAGCCCCTGCAACGCCACTTGGGGGTCGATTTTCAGCAAACTCATTTTGTAGCGGATCTCTACTCTCTGAAAGGAATCCGCTTACCCAATTTCAAGATTGTACATCAAGTAGTTTAAACATGGAAACAATTATTATTAAAGCCCTTAACCCCCGTAACGCCCCTTGCGTTTCGAATTTCGGAAAATCCTTTCTTAGCTGATGTCTACTCTATCAAAGGAACATGTCTACCAAATTTCAAGTCTGTAGGTTGAATAGTTCCAGAGATTTCGTGATTAGTCAGTCAGTCAGTCAGTGAGTGAGTCGCTTTTCTCCTTTATATATATAGATTTCGAGAAAAGCATCACTCCCAAACGCCATCATATGATTTGTAACACGGAATGCGGTTTTTCATTCCTATAAATTCTTGAACAAAAAGGTTCTTTGTATCAGCAGTTTGCAAAAGATTTTTACGTTGTTTATGTTCTTATCAGAATTCAATTCCCTCGAAAGATCTTTCAGTTCTCTTTTCACTCGATGTTTACACTACCTGACAATACAATAACTTGTATTTGTCTCGCCTTTTTCTTTTGTTTTTTGAGCAGAAAAGCAAATTTCCATTAATAAGTCTTCAAACGATACGAATTCATTTTGAAATTTCATGCACCATTTAGTACATATTATATTAATGAAGTATGTTTGCTTATTAATTACTCTGTATACATTTCTCTATGGAATTTTTATTCTAATTTTTCCCATAAAATAAATTGACTTCTTCAACGTTTATAGCTTTGTGTGATATTTTAGGGGATGATTCAATACTTAAAAGAGATCTTCGTAAAAAGTATGACTTACATCCACACACACAAATATCAAAAGATTAATTGGGTAAGAAAAGTTCGCAGGAAATGTATAAGTGTAGTGATAACCATTTGTTAAAATATGTTGTCACAAGCAAATAAAATAAATTTCCAAACTTTTACACTTCAATCCATTACAAGGACAGCTACTTAAATGCCATTAAGTCACAATGTGTTAAATGGCCAACTGTAAAAAGTATACCATTTCGGAGAAAGTTGCAAGGTTTTCAAAGATAACAAAATAAATGAAGCAATTACATTTGTCTACAGTTTTCGGACACAATTGCAAAACATCGCTTGTTTTATACAGAGTTATTTCGTGATTTTCTAAAATAAACATACTTGATTGTATTCAAGAGGAAAGTGAATCAGAATTGACATAAATAAAATACTTCTACTTATGAAACAGCAAACCCAATCTCGCGTCGCCTTGGTAACCAAATGGTTGTCAACAAAACGAAAATGCACACGTTAAAGTATTTCAGAATCTATTTTATATCTATTGGAATGGAATTGATGCAGCGGTTTTTCTCCGGTTGTACACGTATTATTTTTTTTATTTCATTTCTTAACTTATTACCATTCATTTATTTACTCATACCATAGCTTTCAGCATTTAAAAAATAGATGAATATTTGAAATGATTACGCGAAATTCAACAGAAAAAAGTACAATTTTCCGTTTCTTTAAAAATCGTTTGGCTGTATGAAATGTAGAGGTTTTGAATGAATCTAGTTATTCTTCTTATGTAAATGAAATATTATATTTTTGAACGAATCATTGAGTAAATTAATACATTATTTATATGAATATTCTCCACGGATGTTTATTTTTCATACTTAATACATATTTATTTCGATTAAAAAAACACATATGTGTACTCTCTTCTAAATTTAAATTTCGAAAATAATGAATAATAAGCATATTTCGCGTCATCAACGCTGTTTCAATCTTATAATAATGTAAAAATGTTAGGTAAAATAAATTCTTTTAAAAGTTCAATTTGTTCCAAAATTTGAATAGTATAAAATTTAAATACATATTTTCCTGTTTCTGAATAAAACAAATTGAACCCAGAAAAGTTAATGCACATTTTAATTTTATACATTGGAAAAGTTCGTAATTTTATTATTTCAGACTTATGACACTTTCCAATTAAATAATTTGTGTTCTCAGAGTCGATCACGAGTATACAGACCATGAATCTAATAAATTAGGATATATGTTACTATATAAAAATACTTCAAAAATTAAATAGGAATGAATACATAAAATGTGTGTATTTGTTTCATAAAAAATATACTGATAATCAATTTTGCAGATTGCCCTATGTCATATGTATTGTTTTATTTGAGTATATTTTCAGCACTATTAGAATATTAAAATAATTTTGCATTATTTTTATATGACACAGAAATTTTTGTACTCTTTCTCGTAAGTTTCAATTTTTAATGTTTTCTCAAATTATTGCGAAACAAAATAAAAATCCTAAATCTAAAATTTAAGAAAATAATGATAAATAAGTTTGAAAGAGAGATTTGTTTATTTAAAATTTAAAATCTTGACTGGAAAGCACAACAAACGGAGGAGAGAACAAAGCTGCAACATTTTTCTAAATAGAATTAAAAGCTTCAATAAACCTTTACTTCCAAAATGTACCTTT